>PVKS010046187.1:0-13427 GCA_004027875.1 Aplodontia rufa
AAAAAAAAAAAAACACATTCCTTCACCTTCCCTACCTCTTGGCACTGAAGGGCCGACTGTCCGACTGTCCTCTACATTAATTAAATACGACCAGAGAGAACTCCAGGAGGGCTTCTCGTTCGTAATGTCCGTTCTGGGTGCTCAGAAACAGCAACCACTCGGGACTGTGGGTGGCAGGAAGAAGTCCAGTACCGCAATAAAAACACTCTGAACCGAACTCAGAAGACGTCCTGCCTCTCCTAGGAGAGTCCAGGGTTGCAAAACCAACCGGCAAGGAGAACAGAGCCGTAAAGCATCCTTTTCTTTCGTAAGAAGCCCACTGTTGTTTTCAGGAAACATGGAAGCCCGGCTGGGAGGCAGGATCAAGAGAGCGGAACCCTTGGGCTGGCTCCGGGTCTCTCTCAAGCCAGGCAACCCCAGTCTCCTGAAGTCCTCTGGCCAACCCGCCCCGGGGCTCTCCCCTCTCTGCAGGGCTGGAATCCACCTGCCAGCTGCCTGGCCTGGACCAGGTGACCAGATGTCCCTCCCACCCTTCTCCAATTCTGGAAGTTACCAGAACTAACAGATGGGACCCTTGAGGCCCAGAGGCACCCCGTGAGGCTGTCAGCCTGGTGGCTCTTCATCGTCTTCATCAGGGACAAAGACTCACAGGCTCTGTTATGGCCTGGATGTGAGGGGTCCCCCACAGGCTCATGTATGAGACAGAGCAAGAAGGTTTAGAGGTGAAATGATTGGGTTATGAGAGCCTTCACCTGCTAGGTGTGTTAATCCCCTGGTAGGGGTTCGCTGGCGGGTAACTGAAGGCAGGCGGGGTGTGGCTGGAGGAGTGGGCCATCGGGGGTGCCCTTGGGTTTATATTTTGCATCTGGCCAGTGGAGAGTCCCTCTGCTTCCTGGTGCCATGTCCCCAGCTGCTTTCCTCCATCATGCTCTTCCGCCACGATGTCCTGCCTCACCCTGAGCCTGGAGGATCGGAGCCAGCTGTCTATGGACTGACACCTCTGAAACCACGGGCCCCAAAATGTCTTCTCCTCCTCAAACGTTGTTCTTGTCAGGGCTTTAGTCACAGCAGCAATAAAGCAGACAGAATCAGGCTCTCGTAGAGCCAGTCCCCTCCTGGACAGGTCAGCAAGAGGCAGGCGTTAGAAGTTACCTAAGTAACCAGCAAACAGATCTGTCGCTGTCGCAATGGGAAGACATCGATCTGCGCCCAGCCTGGGCTCGTTAAGAAGGCACGAGGTGATCCTTCAGCTCCCTAACTCCACCTATAGGCACCGGTTACGGAAAGCACATGGGTTCCTGGCTACACTTTCTCCATGGGCTTCACTCAGATGTAGTACAGGAGCCAGGAAACTTTAATGGGAAATACACTTAATTTCCTGAATAGATCAGAAGAGGGTCAAATGGTACAGATACTGACCTCCCCTCAAGACAATGGAGGCTATTTCATTGGCAAAAAAAAAAAAAAAAAGTACTTCTTAAAAACACATGATCATTTCTTCCCCTACTGTACAGCAATTCACTGGAGCCTTCGGGACCATGAAAAGGAGCTTCTGACAGGGACGTGCGAGGCCTATGACTCACAGCAGCCCAATCTCCCATTCCAGAAATCAAAGCCATCTCGCCAAAAGCCCCAAGCCAAACCTCCAATTACCGCACAGAGCTTCAGGAAACGTTAAACCTGAATGCCCAGAGACAGGGGACCTGAATCAGAGGCTGGCAAAGCCAACCGGAAGCCTTGTTAGAGCCAAGATCAGAGGCCCAAGCACACAGGGAAACATCACAGCTCAGGGAGCCACACTGCAGAACACGCCTTGGTCAAACACCGAGAAGGGAAGAGAACGTTCTCCTCACTGCGACTGAAGAATGGTTGAAAGTGCACCTTAGGCCAAGGCCAAAGTCACGGGAAAGCATCACAGAAAGCAGCATCAGACCATGGAGAAAAAACACGGGGTGGTGGAATAACGGATGTACGCGGGGCACACGCCTATCAGAAGCTTGCAAAAGGCCCAGACAAAGAGGAAGCAAGGCCAACTCGAATCCAGGAGGGACTGACCCGCAGAGCCAGCATGGCATAGGCACGCGGTCCAGGGAGTGGAACCCGTCGGGGACTCACAGGTGTGATGCTTCGCGCCTGCCAGCCTGCTGAGGAAGGGTCTCCTGAAAACAGGCACTGAACTTAGCAGAACCTGCCCAGAAGGTGGTGTCATGGGGCAAAACTGACCATGGAGGGCAGCCTGGAGCTCCCCTAGACGTTTACTCTCAAAAGGAGAAGAAGACCCCAAGCTTGCGTGCTCAGGCAGCTGACAGTGAGATCTACGTTCTCCCATGGGATGAGCAGGCCAAGGCCTGGCTGTGAAGGGAGCTGTGTGCACCACCAGGAGCTGGCGCTGGTTCAGATGGAGATGTGCCAGGGAGCCCAACCTTTAGGTGTGGCAAAGGCAGCCACCTGCCTCCTGAACGCTCACCTGGCTGTGTGCGCAGGATCCACCTGAAGGAGCCCAGCGAGGTTAGAAAGACGTGGCCCCCTGGGCAGCACAGCTCCTCCAAACAACGAGCACAGGGGAGACCTCCAAGAAGGACGCCAGGTCGTGTGTGGCTGACCAAACACGGCACACGTATCGAGGGATGGTGTGCGGCTTGGCAGCGGGACTGATATTTACCCCTGGATGTTTAACAATGGCCCTGGCACAGGCCCAGGTGGAAAGGCACACTCTGACTTCAGTGAGGCTGGCGATGGCCAGAGGACACCACCTACCTACAGGTGACTGCCACGGCGCTAAATCCGCACATTGCAACCCAGAAGTACCTATGCACGTCACCCCGACCTTGGCTCTACTGTCTCCACTGCCACGGGTCAACAGGTGTGTGTGTAAGAAATGAAATTACCTGCTCCTCTAGCTTCCATGTCCTGAGCACCCACCCCCAGGAGCAGGGAAGCTGAATAAATGTGCAGAACAGACCGGAACCCTGCAGTGGATCAGCACAGGGCTACTGCTCTGTTACCCAGAGGAGCGGTCCGGTGGGGAAGGCACCATCTCCTGGGGAGAGTTTTGGAAACTCTGGGGGTGATTTTGGCAACTAGTGGGCCAGCACTAGGCTCGATGGCTATCCTAGAAGCTGCAGGACATCGGGGAAACCAAGGACTGTCCGTCGTCCCAGCCCACGTTCCGGGCCCTTCTGGGCGTCCACCTGTGCGAAGGGGCTTCACACGCACCCTGGATATTTTCTACGTGAGTTCAACAATTGTGGATTTCAGCCTCTGTGGAAGTAAGATGGGAGGTGATTCTTCACCATGCAGGTGAGCCAAGCTGCTCTGGGAGTCTGAGTCTCAGCCCTCACCAGCCTGCACTGGGTGCTGCAGGGCCACATTGACACCCACCTTCACAATCTCCTCGTATGGTCAAGCCAGAGAGTCACCTGCTGAGGTAATGGGTGACTTACCACCCATTCTTTGCCTTTCCTTCCTCCCATTCAGGGGGGATCCTTTACTTGAAATAAAGGGATCAGAAGAGTTTCAGATTTTGGACTTTTGGGGGGATTTTGGAATATTTCACATATCCACAGTGTGATAGCTTTGGAATGGGATTCAAGTCTAAAAGCAAAACGCATTCACGTTTTCTATATGCCTTGTACATGAGCTATGAAGGCCATTTCGTACGGTATTTCTTTTGCACCTATTGTGACCATGATCTGTCATGTAAGACCAGGATGAACTAGAAGCTTCCACATGGAAACTTGGAGCATTCCACATGGATTTTGTAGCATTTCAGATTTTGGATTAGGAGCGCTCCATCTGTGTTACATCGGGGCATTGGAAATACTGTACGCAGGTGATGCTTTCACTGGGGGACGGTAGGAAGCACTGGTTATGAGCAGGGGTTGGGCGGAAGGCCTGGGGCCTGCAGGCCACGTGGCTGAACATGGGAGGTTTGGACCAACCTGACATCCTGTCCTGCAACAAGGCCACACAGAGTGAGCACTTGGGGATGGGAGCTGTTTGGGGCAGAGGCCTTGGAGAACCCGCGTAAACCACGAGCTGCACATGGAGAAGCCCCACCCACTTCTCCACGTGCATCTGCGGCTACAGCAGTGACTTCTGGCAGAGCAACCCCTGGCCAGCTCTACTCTGGAACATCAAAGATGAAATCTTACCATGTGTAGACTTGTACCCTGCGCTCTGAAGTCCTTCAGGGGAGGGCCCTCTGCATTGCTCTGTGGCCTGTGAGCCTCCCAAGGCGCTGGCCACCACTCCCCTCTGCAGCAAGCGGCTGCAGCCCAACGCACCGGAGCCAGGCGCAGGGTGGGTAGGACAACTACTGTTGGGTTTCCTCTCCAGCTTCTTTCCCACACATAACTTGCTTTATTAAATGGCCTGGAGCGTTCAGAAGCCTCCAACTTGTATGTGTCCCTGTTTTCCCACAGCTAAATCTGGCCTTCAGTCCCTGAACAAAGACTATGGGGGAGATGAGCAGCGTGCGTGGAGGGGAACCCACCACCTGTCTCAGGCTGAGGCTCACGACCCCGCGTGCCGTGGACTTGCCCTGCTGCTCCCTTTCAATCCGAGTTTCTTAAAAATGGGCCCCCTAGAAGGCAGGACTCCAGATTGAGACCCCTGGGGACCCCCGCACCCAGCCAGAGCTCCTCTGGGCAAAGCTTGCTCCACTCCAGAGACCTCCACTCTTTTCCCCAAGACCCCCCCACCCATAGCTGCCAGCGTGAAGCCCCCGGTCTTAGCCGCACCTCTTTGCGCTCACCACCCTTGCTCTTCCAGCTGAGCCCCTGACTTTCTCCCCCAAACAGTTGCCCGCAGCCATAGTGCCTCTGGGGCAGTGGGAAGGTAGCTTTGCCCATTGACCCCACCCCTGCCCAGAAGGGCCAGCCGTGTTCTCACGCAGCGCCCCCTGCCCACGACTCTGCTCTATGCACATGGAAGGCTCCTGAGTAACTACCGAAGGTATGTTTCACTTGGACATTTCCAAGGTGAATAGCTGAAACTCCAAAAACACAGGGAGAACCATACCTAGGAAGGTGAGGGGGGAGGGAGGGAGGCTATCAATACAAGGGGATTACTCAGCTCCCATTGGAAGCCTAGCTATACACAGGCAGGCGGAGAACCTCAGGAATGTCCACAGCTATTATGCATGGATATCTTCACTTTAAACGGTAGCATGGTGGGACTACAGAGGAGACATAGCTTGGGGAAGGGATAAACAGGGTAGATCCTGGTCTTACTATCTCACTATGTCGGTAACCCTTATGCATCATTATGTAACAATTCTCTCCAATATGCAAGACTGTGTCAAACTAATAAAAAAGTAATAACTATTAAAAAAAGAAAATTTCCAAGGTGAATTCCTGTGGATGCACCAAGGTCAGTTAAGGAGAACTGTGTGATGGATTCCCCTGCAGTGACGTACACACGTGTGTGCAGACACACACACAAATGACACACGTACACACAACCCCCTTAAAACGAGTCAGCCTTCTGGATGTTTTGTTCCAGAGTATTTTAATTCCAATTCATGTGGTGCCCCCAACCCAGCCAGGCCAGCTCTACACCCACCACTTACCTCTCTGCGTCAAAGAAGGTGTCTATGTAGGAATGTGGGGCACCTGCCACAGCGAAGTTACTGCTTCCCGTGTCGACGAGAATCTGTAGCTTTTGGGGTTTTTTTAAGGAGGAAAAAATAGAAGGCATCAGGTTATATGAATAAGGCAAAGAGGCAGTACTGATAAGGGGGAAAAGCTGCTGAGAAACTGAAATCGGAACACTGTCCACGACGGAGCATGCAGCAGAGAGGACGAGGAGGTCCCGCCTCAGCCACACACCACCTTACTGTCACTAGCTGGAGTCTCCCTTCCAAGCCATTGGTACTTAAGGCTGAGTCCCCCACAGCCTCCCCAGCTCTGGCCCTAGTTCCCTGGTGGGGAACACCCTTTTCTTGCCTTTCCAAATCTCTCTGGAAAACCAGATCCTACGTAGCCTAGTCTCCCAAGAAGCCTCCTGGCAGCTGGTTCCCCTTCACTCCCGCAGAGCACCTGGGGTCACCTGCCATGAGCTCTGTGTCTGTAGATCCATTACAGGATAATTTTCATACAATAAAAATGTAAGATCTTAAATATTTGATGAGGACTGGCACAGCATGTCCCCAAGATGTGTAAACTTCCGCTCTCCCTGAAAAGCCCCCTGTGGGCCTGCTTCCCCAGAACCTGCGCTTCCTGAAACCTGCGCTTC
Source organism: Aplodontia rufa (assembly GCA_004027875.1). Classification (NCBI taxonomy): domain Eukaryota; kingdom Metazoa; phylum Chordata; class Mammalia; order Rodentia; family Aplodontiidae; genus Aplodontia; species Aplodontia rufa. The sequence goes on from PVKS010046187.1 coordinate 6,238, forward strand.
CTGACTTCTGCTACCGCGCATGGCTTCGCGGATCTAGAACGCTCTGCAAGGGTGATCGTGTGGTTTTTGGTTTGCTCCCTTAGTTGGGCTTCCCTCGCGTAGCTCTTTTCTCGTGGATCCTCACATCAGCCTTTCCTCGTGGTGGACCCTTCCTTCTCCCTCTTCTGGCTGAGGTGTACGCCGTCGCGTGGACGCAGCAGGCAGGCTTTGGCTGCTTCCTGCTTTAGGCTTTTGTAAACGAGGCTGCTGTGACAGTCCAGTATGTCTTCTGTGGACGGATGCTTCCAGGTCCCTTGGGTAAAAGCCCGGGTGTGAAGCTACTGGGTCACAGGGTCAAGATGCCTTCTTTGTGCTTTCTCGGTAAACTGTTGAGCAGCTCTCCAACACAGACCCACCAAGGTCCATGCCCAGGGCAACACCAGAGTCCACTCGGCTCGTGTGCTCCATGTCCTCCCCCAAATTTGGTGGCGTTGGCCTTTATTTTCAGCACACCAGTCAGCATAAGGGCATCTCAAGGTGGCTTCTGCATCCCCTAGTGACGAAAGCTATGGAGCTTGCGGCTCGTACCCCTGTTTCACCCGTGCTCCCCATTATCGGTGGCATCTGGGGAAGGAACTGTGTGCTGCCCATGTGTCTACGCCCAGCACTATCCCAAGTCCTGACACATGGCCAGCTGTTTAGAGAAAAAACACAGAATACGTAGAATAAGCGCCAAAGGCTGAAAATCAAGTTTAAAAAGCTAGACACAAAGCAATCGGAACAGGTAGGTTTTTATCTGGGATCATCTCATCACTGGCTATTGTTTGGCCAATACCCTCAGTTTTGCTACATCCAGAACTTTCTATCCCCCTCTTACTTGACTCAGCAGCAGAGTCCCCCAGGTAAGACCCCCAGACCTTCTGGAAATACTTGCTTCTCTTTGGACTCTGGGATACCATACCTCCCCAGCGTTCCTCCTACTTCTCTGACTCCCCACCATCCTTACCATCGTCTACCCAGTCTGCTGGGATTTCCTGGGGCTCAGCCTGGAGCTGCTTCTGCTCTCTAGACTCACAACCTCGTGCCTTTAAATGGCTTCACACGCCCATGACCCCCCAAGCTCGTAGCCCGTCCATTCTTGCCCCCTGCACTTCACCTGCCTGACACCTGCATTTGGATGTCACATAGCCATCTTGTATTGAAATCTTAACCCTGCACCCGGAATGGGATGCCATCTGGAAACAAGGTCTTTAAGGAGATGGTCAAGTTAAGATGACATCCTCAGGGTGGGCCTCCATCCAGCGTGCTTGCAGGAGAGGCAAGCCCGTGGAAAGGCAGAAAAACACAGGAGATGCATTGTGATAACACAAGCAGTGGCCAGAGCCACACAGCCTCAAGAACACCCAGGACTGCCAGCCACCACCCGCTGGAAGAGGCAGGGCAGGTTCCACCCAGGGCCTCAGAGGGAGCACTGTCCAAAGGGGCACCAAGTAAATCTGCATTTATAGTTGTCCCTGGGCATCTGGGAGATTGATTCCAGGACCCCTGCAGGTACCCAAATCCAAGGAAGCCCAAGTCCTGTACGTAAAGTGGTAGAACACTTGCATATAACACACAATTCTCCTGCGTAGTTTAAATGATCTCTAGATGACTTATAATCTGAATGCCACAAAGAGTTAGGGCACTGTCTAGGGAATAGTGACCAAAAAAGTCTGCGCGTATTCAGTATGATTTGTAAACATTTTTGATTTTGGTTTGAATCCCTGTATGCAGAACCTTGGATTTTACTGGAAAGAGATTGGTAGATGGTGAGAGGTTCTCATACGTATTGAATCATCAATAACAGATTAAAACAAGTGGAAGAACCAGGTGTCATGGTGCACACCTGTAGTCCCTGCAACTTGGGAGGCTAAGGCAGGAGGATCACAAGTTCAAGGCCAGCCTTAGCAAACTTAGTGAGACCCTGTTTCAAAATAAAAACTAAAAAGGACTGGGAAAGTAGCTCAGTGGTAGAGCACCCCTGGATTCAATCCCTGGTATAGAAACAAAATAAAAAAAATAAAAAGAAAAAAAGCAAAACCAAACAAAACATAAAATAAGTGGAGGAAGCCCATCTGCAGGTCAGTCTCACTGAACCAATCCCTCCTACAGGGCCAGGTTCCCTTTTCTTCCCATTCATAAGTGCTAATTACTAAATTCTCCGAGGCTCATCTCCAGGTCTGTCAGAACCTCAGTGCAATTTTTTAAAAAAGTCTCATCTTTGAAGAGGTAATTTTATCCCATTCACATCCAACCACACTCACTTTTCCTGACTCTATCATTTCCTATATTTCATTTTCTGTTTTAATGTTTCTCACTTTATTTTTAACATCTTTACTTTGAAGTTTCCTGGTTTTAAGAATTCTCATAGTTGGCAAACCTTACCTTCATTTTAACTCATTTTAGTTGTCTTACAACTTTATCTGATACCCTTCAACCTCTTCTCTCGATTTGGCAACTTAGATTGTGTTTCCTCTGGAGTCTGACAACATTTGCACACTTCCAACACATTGTGATGGTAGGGAGAGGGTGTCATGAGGCAGGAGACATGGGAGAAGTGCCAGATCACAGCACCGCCTTCTCTTCTGGCTAAGGCTTTCTGTAGCTTTGCAGATGCCCCTGAGTGTCTCTGCCTTTATCTGCCTGCCTGTAGTTTTTACCCCGGTCTTTTACGGGGGATGAGGTGACAACTGTCCTAGCTTGCTGTGGACCCAGGAGCCTCTGCACAGCTCGTGTGGAGTGCACTGTTTCTGCCCATGCTCAAGGTCTGCTTATGGTGACCACTTTCCCACGGTGGCTCAGCAGCTACCTGCCAGCCACAGGCCCACAGCTGGCTCTTGCCTGGCAGGACGGTGTTGTCTTCCCTGGTCCCTTCCTGTTTGGGATGACTTGCTGAGGCTTTCCCACTTGAAGGAGGATTTGCCTGGGCTTCCCACATCCGAGTCACATTGCCCCGAACACATTATACACATCTCCCCAGTGTCTTTCAACACCAAGTACTCGTGGGAAGTCTGAAGCCTGTCTTATTTATCCTGCCTGCAAGTGGCTTCCTTTTTCTCCTTGGATGCCCGCAGAATTGATCCTTTGCCTCCGAGCTGCACAGCTCTGTCCTTCCGTATTCATGCTGGTTGGTCTGATTCAATTTCCCTGGAGAGGGGCTTCCCTTTGCAGAGGTATCCTAGGGCTGCTGTAGCAAATTACCCTGAACTGGGCATCATAAACCAACACACTCTTAAGTTTCTAGAGGTGAGAATTCCAAAATCAAGGTCAGAGCACCCCAGAAAGGCTCCAAGGGAGGGTCCTTCCTGCCTCTTTGGCTTCTAGGGGACCAGCAGTCCTCAGCTTTCCTGCTCACTGTGTGACAGATGCCACCACTTGCTGTAGACACCTATCAGCTCGTCACCTGTGCATCTTCAAGGTGGGCCTGTCTCTGAGCCTCCTCACTCTGCAGAGCTGGCTTCTGTGACTTGTTCTTTATAGCCAGCTTTGGGGTGATGTAGGATGAGAGGCCACACATGTGGTCCACGTGGAAGTGGTGAGGCCTGGGGTCCAACCCACTAACCCACAGGAAGGAGGATCCAAAGCACCCCCTGTCCAGCACCAAGGTGACTGCCTGCCCAGCAGACACCAGCAGGAGTGACATGGACTGACACGTGCAAGTCACACGGCCATGCGTCCCCACTGCCCTGTCCACGTCCTGAATGTAGATGCTTCCTGGAGAAGAGATCAGCTTTGAAGTTGCTTGGTGAAAGGGTCAGGGAGGGCAAAGACTGAGAGAAAACAACAAAGCTCCAAACCACTCAGGATTCCTTCCTGGGGCAAATCCAGGAGAGCTTCAACCTTCAAGGAGGGCAGTGCCCGGGAGGCAGCAGACGCGCGGCCCCAAAGCAGAAACAGATATTCACAGATAACAAAGCTGTACAGACAGCTGTCCTCTGGCCCAGGCTGGTCTCAGAAGCGTGCCATTTCACAAGTGTTTGCGGGTCTCTCTGGCAACCTCGTACCCAACAGCTGCAAGACGCGGGTGAAATGCCAGGGCCTGGTTGCCCAGCGCCCACGTGCTGCTGCGCTAGGCAGGCTGGCATTCCACGGCCACACTGGCCCTCCCACCCCCAGGCCTGGCTGAGGCAGCAGGAGACTATTGTCCTCCACACAATAGCCCCAGTGCGGGGAGCTTTCTCAGCAGACCATCAGCCCTGCTCTCCTGGGTCTGGAATTCCATCCCGTCTCCCACCATCTCAAGAACAGGGCTTGTTGACACCCGTCCACATCTAAGTCCTCACTTCGGCCCCTCGGCCCCTCTGGGCTTTGTCACTTCTTTGCAGAGGCAGGGCACAGATGCACAGAGACATTCAGAACCAACTTTACACCACCGTCCGAGAGTTCAGGACAGCCACACTCCAGAGATTTCAGCCAGAGTCAGCTTTCAAGAGAATTCAGCCTAGAGCCATGGCTGTGTGTGACAGGCCATTCCTGGAGCATTCTGGGGATATAAATCACCCGGAATAAACAGAGCAGATCTGGACTCAGGAGCGGAGGGAGACGCAGGGGCAGTTACCCCAGGCTGGGGGGCAGCATTGGAGCAGACCCACACCTACGCTGCATTGTGCGTGGAGATGCTGGATGCAGACACTTCCCACGCTGGGTTTTCCTCAAGACCGCTGCCCCCCTACTGTAAGTGCCCTCCAGCACAAAGGGGAAAAGACCATCAGAGCCCTACAGGTTTCCCAGGATGCACTGCGACACCCAGAAGCTCAAGCGCTGCATGTGGGTTTCCCCAGATGCCTGGCCCTGCACCAACCCAGCAACATACTCTGCGGCTCTGCACCCCGCAGGTTCCAAAACCACAACCTGCATCTTAGGGTTCACACCATGTGCATGCACTCCTACACGTTCATACTCACACACATGTGCACACACATACAGCCACAATGTGCTGCCTCACCTCCTGCCCAGAGCAACAGAGCAGCAGGTCTTCGGTGGTGGAGACCTTGGAAATCACCACCCCCAAATACACGCTTCCTCCTCCAAGTTGTTCTTGTCAGGTATTTTGCCCTCAGCAATGAGAAGCTGATAAAACAGGGAGAATCTGCATGAGCCCTACATACAGGGAGCGAGCGGGGCTGATTAAGAAAGCCAACTCCTGACACATTATGCGAAAAGTTTCTTAGATTTTCAACAGCGGCCTAACCTTCCCAGTTGCTGTATGATGACCACAAACAAATTCCTCAAATGCCCCAGCATGACCGAAGTGAGCAGCAAGGAGACAGCAGAGGTTGTCACCCCCACCCCGCCCCGGCTCCCTCCCCACTTCCCTGGGCACTCTCTTCATTCCAGTGTTTTCTCTGACTTGGGGAGTGAGCCTGTCTAACACCCAGGGCAGGCTGCAGAGGCAGGGAGTGGACTCCCAGGAGCAGCCCACATGCATCTGGAGGGTGAGAACCTTCCCTCACTCCTCAGCAGGCAGCCCACAGGGGGCCCTGTGTGTCTCCATGCAGCCGGTCCCAGGTGCCCACTGTGACAACCTGCTGACACACCCAAGGCTCACCTTAGGCTTCCTGTGGTCAGAGGGCATGCCCACCTCATCCTCAGCACGCTGGCATTAGGAGGGGCATCTGGGAGGTGCTCAGGTCACCAGGCCGCACCACACAAAAGTACCCGAGAGCTGTCACTGCTGCCTCCTGAGGGCATGGCAGAAGAGAGGGCACAGCTTCAGCGAACCAGGAAGCAGCCTTGCCTTATGGGTGTTTTGTCCTAGCAGCCCTGAATGGACTAAGCTAAGCTCCCTGAAGACCAAAGTCACCTAACTCAGAGACCACAGCGGAAACAGACAAATAGGTCCAGAGAGCCGCAAACCTCCCAGGGCTGAGAATGCTCTGATCAGCTGCAGAAACCAAAGTCTGCGCTGCATCTTCACCCGTGTCCTCCTAATCACCAGCTGACGCATGGGGCATCTGCTGAAGGCCATTTGCTAATTGCTGCAATAAGGTGAAGTGTGGCAGAAGGGAATAACTGGGTGACTCAGCTCATGAGCGACCGCCTGAGATTTCTCAGACATCACTGTCTTTTCCAGCAGGTTCACAGATAGGAAGAGTGGCAGACAATTTAAATAATGGCTCATTTAGCACAACGATTCCTAATTGCATTAGTGGCCCATCTGCTGGTTCAGCCTGCAAGCCCGGCCCACGGTAGCAAGTGCTCCCCGGCGCCACAGTCCAACATGTGACTGTAGGCGCCGATTTCCTTAATCTCGTCTTCCAACGTTCCAGTGCCAGAAATGAATCTCATTGACTTAAACACATCTTGTTGAAAAGCAAAAACTAATTGCCACACGCTATTTCTCCACAATCTAAAATTAAGGTTGTTTTTTTTTTTATCAAGGAGGGGAAAGATCATTTTCAAAGAGTCCCACTTAACACAAACAGATGTTACAGAACTTGGCTGAGAGGCTGATTATGCAATCTACCCCTGCTGTGTGTGTGTGCATGGCGTGGCTTGCACGGGGCCTCACTGCAGCGGGCTCCTACTAGCACATGTGGACAGACATGTGGCTCCCACTTGCTTCAGGAAAACTGCATCCACCAAGTGGATGGCACAGAGGGACACAGGCTCAGCTGTGGACTCGGGAATGTGGTCAGTTTTCTGCTCAGTGTCTGCTGATGGCAGGTGAAGTCAGGCTACAGAGGTTGAAGTTGAGAGCAGCGTTTAGGGCATAGTGGCAGGTAGGGTGTAGGAGACCCCTGCTCTAAGAGCCTGGGGGGCACTCAAAACCAAACTGAAAATCAGAATCCTCTTAGACATTGCTGCTACCCCTGCAGCAAGGACCCCTCCCAGGTGAAGCGAGAGTTTGGAGCAGGAGAAGGAAGGCCTTCTGAGTTTGGAAACTTTTCAAACAATTCATCCTGGTCAATAAGGGTGAAAAGGACAGGGTTTGGGGCAGTGGCTTAGTGGTTACAGTGCTTGCCTGGCATGCGCAAGGGTGTGGGTTTGAACCCCAGCACCACATACACAATGAAGTGTTGGAGCAACAAAAGTCACATGAAAAGCTAAATAAGAGCTGGAGCAGTGGCTCAGTGGTTACGGCGCTTGCCTGGCATGAGCAAGGGTGTGGGTTTGAACCCCAGCACCACATACACAATGAAGTGTTGGAGCAACAAAAGTCACATGAAAAG
>PVKS010046188.1:0-13438 GCA_004027875.1 Aplodontia rufa
ATAAAAATCAAATCAAAATGGATCAAGGAACTAGGAATGAAACCATACAACTGCTAGAAGAAAAATTTGGAGCAATACTCTAGCAGTGGGAGTAGGCAATGACTTACTTTCTCTACAAGACTCCCAGAGTGAAAGAATTAAAGTCAAAAAGTTATGAGTGGGATGCACTTATATTAAAAAGCTTTTGATCAGCCAAACAATTGGTCAAAATTGTCAAGAGAGAACCCACAGAATGGGAGAAAATCATGGCTTGAGATTCCTGTGACAGGGGACTAATATCCAAAATTTACAAAGAATGCAAAAAACTTAATTTCAAAAACACAAACTGTCCAATCAATAAATGGCCAAAGAGCTAAACTCAGGCTTGGGTGAAAGGTAGTCAAACTCATGTGTAGGACCCACCAAGGGCATGGCAATACATAATCTAGGGGAACTGTATATTTTAGGGGTGGAGAGGCCAGGGGATGAAAGAGGGAAGAAGATAGGGATCTAGGGAAATAATCAACAATGTAACATACTCTTTACCTGCCAAGAAGTCAAAAAATAGTATGCAATCATTTAATTCAGGAAAATTCACAATTATGTATATACTGAGATATATATTTACAGAGATACATACATATGGACATTTCTATCTGTTATAGGGACATAATATGGAAAAATCAAGAGAACTGGGGTATGGGTGATGTGGGGATAACTGGTTTAGGGTCAAAAGCATATCATATTGTACCTTTATATGCATTTATGATTGTACAACAACTCAACTCCTTCATAAAAAATAAAAATAAAAGAAAGAGAGAATGAGAGAGAGAGAGAATCAAATTTATTTATTTTTAAATCTGGCCTTTGTTTCTCTGACACTTAATTGTATGTGCGGTGCTGGGGTTCGAACCCGGTCCTCGCATATGCCAGGCAAGTGCTCCAACAGCTGAGCAACCACTCTAGCCCCTCAGTGACTCTTTATGTGGTAATGTGATAAGATTTCCACATTACGAGAAGGACCTTTTTTCTAAAATGGACCCCCCCACACATACACACTTGCTCTCAGATTCTTTTTTTTTATTATTATTTTTCTTTTTTTCAAAGAGAGGAGCAATGAGAGAGAAAGAATCAATTTTATTTAGCTTTTCATGTGGCTTTCGTTGCTCTGACACTTCGTTGTGTATGTGGTGCTGGGGTTCGAACCCAGTCCTTGTACGTGCCAGGCAAGCGCCACTCCGGTCCCTGTTCTCAGATTCTTGAAAATTGTAAATTTTGTACACAGTGTTAATTTATAAATAAAGCTTGCACTTAACACTTGGAGAAGTATTGCATCGAGTTAAATTTTCATGAAGGTGAGTAACTTAGAGCTGTTCTTCACATTTATTTATTTATTTATTATTTATTTTTTAATCGTTGCTTATTCTCATTAGCATAGCTTTGGAGAGTAATTCCAGGGCTTTGGAGGCAGGTAGAACTCTCAAAGTTACCACTTACTTGCTGTTCACTCTTAGACAAGTTGCCTTGCATTTCTGAGCTTTCAATTTTTTCCCTGCGTTAAAGGGGTCAATCGCTTACTTTCTCCGCAAAAGGCAATTCAGCTTAGTAGAGCGATAATGACTTTGGATAAGACCTGTGTGGACCCGGCTCAAGTTCCTTAATATTTCTGAACCTTAGTTTCCTCATTTGTAAAATGGAAACAACCATGCCTTTTCCACTTAGCCACCGTAATGACACACGAGGTCAGGTTGTGGAGCAGGGGCCCACTTCACAATTGAGGAAATGAAGCTCAGAGAGCTTGAGTGTCTCGCAGAAGGCCACATCACCCCTAAGGTACAGCTTTCTGCTGAAGTCGCTGTCTTTGTGATCCTGCGCTAACTTTGCACTATGAGAGCTGCCCAGTGCAAGAGAGGGCCCCACTCAGCCTGGGGACATCAAAGCAGGAGCAAGAGGAGATTCCACCATCATGTTCCACACCCTGGTGGTGTGGTCCCCCACCAGCCATAAGATGAGGAAGAGGAAGGCTGATGAGGGGGAGCCCCGCAGCAGGTCAGAAGTGTCCAGGTCCCTCTGCCCCTCACCTCACATCGGAGTCCTGCAGAGCAGCCCCAAAGCAGAACAGCTCCCTCAGTGAGACCCCAAGCCCTGGGAGAGGCTCCCACCCAGCAGGGGTTAGAACAAGAGACAGCCTCGAGAATTTGTAAGCCCTCAAACCATCACCCCGCCTCTGTCCTCCTGCACAAAACAGAGCTTGGGATGTTTGCTGGGACGAGGGTAGGTGCCCATGTGCATCCTACAGGGGCCCAGATTCAGATGAGAAGAGGGACAAAGGGCAGGAGATGTGTGCTGCTGAGGTGGCACCGGGAGGCAGGGAGGTGGAAGGAGAATGAGCAGAGACTGTGGACAGCCGGCAGCAGGCAGCTTCAGGAGGGTGATGCAAAGCCGAGACCTTGTCACTCACCTGCTGTCCCTGTGGGGCACAGAGCAGTTCAGCTGTTCTCTCAGCTCCACGTGGGCAAGGATTGTCATCTGTATTTTTTGCTGCTGTGACCCCAGAACTGTGCCAGGCATGTAAGCACCCAGGAAACATTTGTCGGAGTGAGCTGCACAACCCTTAACTAAGTGTGTTGGTCGAGGGTGCCCAGGCCTTGCTCCCCAGCCCACTCTGAACCCCTGACGACCTGGCCCATGAACACAAACGCTGGGCCAGTGGATCAGGTCCGTCTCCGCATTTTTATTTTAGGATCAGGTTACCCCTGACGGTGGAAGAGATCGCCAGCTTTGGCGAGGGCAACAGGGAGCTGTTTGTGAGGTCCAGTACCTACAGCCTGATCCCCATCACCGTGGCTGAGCCCGGCCTTACCATCAGCTGGGTCTTCTCCTCCGACCCCAAGAGCATCTCCTTCTGCGTGGTCTTCCGAGAGGCAGAGGACACGCCACTGGATCAGTGCAAGGTAGGCCGGGCTCCCTGCCTGGGGGCTTGCACGCACACCAGCAACCTGGGGCATGCTTTCCCTGAGCAGGCTGTGCCCTCCTGCCCCTGCAGAGCAGGCCCTGTCTGAAATGTTCTAGCTCTCATCGTGCAGAGCAGGCAAAGCACATGGGTCTTGTCCAGGTTGGAAAGACCCAGAGGCTCAGAAGAGTGGCCTTCAGATGTCTCCAGGTCACCACTGTGCCAGACAGATCCATTCCGACCTTGGTGAAACTTAGGGCACGCAGACATAGTGCTCTGACTGTTAGCTTCTGATTCTGCATCCTGCCTGCAAGGATGGCAGTAGACATAGCCCCCGTACATCGCTTGGGTGGTGGAGCTTAAAATCGTGGTGACGTATTCCAGTTCACAAACCCCTGTGACGTTCTAGGTAGGAATGTTGGCAGTGTCTGCGCTGTCGTCCTCAACTTTGGCTGCATGTTAGAAACATCTGGAGAACTTCTTAAAAACGCCACTGCTGAGGCCACATCACTCAATCAGTCTCCAGGAGCAGGACCCAGCCATCCCCGGGGGGTGCTAGCAAGCAGCCCAGGTTGAGAACCACGGGGACACAGGAAGCTACAGCAGAAAGGAGGGGTGGAATCCAGCGCACAGGGGCAGAGGACGATCTGGGCTCCAGGGATGGCTGGTTCAGGATGGGATGAGGAGGAGCGGATCCCACACCTGGGATCTGAATCCCCTGCCCACAACTCTGGAAGGGTAGGGCATGGAGGTTACCGGAAAGGGTAGTGGAGCAGGCAGATGCACTGGACCGCAGCTGGAAGCTAAAGTCTCTGTTCTGCAAGAAAAGCAGGGGTCAAGGTGGGGAAGAGCAATTTGAAGTCATGTGAAGCCAAGTTCTCTGGGGTCTCTGCAGAAACCCTGAGTAGTCCTCGTGTATTGGGTTCCCTGGGTGCCTTCAAGGAAGGCAGAGCATGGAGGCAGGCTAGGAGGGACAGGGGGGCACACAACTGGGGCTGCTCTGATTCCAGTGTCCCCACAGAGGAGTGAACACCTGCTCTCCTGCCGTCTGTGCTGTGTTGGGAGCGGCTCGTTACAGAGATTGCTTGGTCATTTCCATCCTCTTCCCACTCTTAAAATGTAATTGCACCTCTCGAGACAGCCCTGCGTATAGGGGTCTTGTGTTCCTGCTTTCAACCACTCTGCCCCTCATTTCCTTTGGGGCTTTCAGGCACTGCCACAGGCCTCACTTCAGGGCCCTTCTGCCCTGAGCAGAGGGAACCTCCACTTGGAGGGGTGCTCCCGGCACCCTTGGCTCCAGGCTCCTCCATGCAATCCCAGACTCAGCTGCTGACTGCACAGGTGGGGCCCTGTCACTCTGAAGCAGGGCTCAGCCCCTGAGGGCACAGGAACTCTCCTGGGCCACAGTTGGTCAAGCAGCGGTGTGGCCAGTGTGCCTGACAGCTTCATCAGCTTCTTTCATGTGAGTTCTTTGCTGCCCACCGGGTGCCACCCAGGTTGACTCTGAAGGATGTTGGCAGGGAGGGAAGTGGTGGATCGGGTGACCTGGCCTTGGCAGTCCCATCTGCCCCCATATGGCTGAGCTGTGAGCCCCTGTCCTGGTCACCAACTCACCCACTAAGTCCTCCTGGCCCTGGGAGGAATGAGGCCTCCAGGTAGCCCTCCTGGGGTTCTGCCAGCCACTCTTTCCCCACAGTGGACACCAGGGGGCAGAAGATGCCCACGTACAGGTGCTTGGTGCTTCTCTGCCTTCAGACCATGGCCATCAGCCAGCCACATGGGGGCAGTTGTGATCTTTACCAGAGGACCCCTGAAAAGTGCTATCCTTGGGCACCCTGTGTCCAGGCACTCGTCCTCAGCATCTATCCCAGGGACTCCCTGGGTGCCCTCTCCCAGCCCAGGCCTCTGGGAAATGGCAGGGATGTGCAGATCGCAGTACTCAGGCTTCAGGATTGCGCAGGTGGGGATACCAGAACTGAGCTAGTAGGTACTGCAATCTTAGACAAGCAGCTACTGATCTTATACCGTATACCAGGCTCTAGGGCCCACGGGGGACAGAGAGGTGAAGGGACAGAGTGAGATCTGCCCTTGAGGTGCTCACAGTGTGGTCTGAGAGAAACCCTAGAAGATAGACACCAGGGATTCCAGGTAGTGAATGTCATGATGGGGGCAGTGGGCACGGTGGCTCCCAGAGCCTGAAGAGCACCTGTGCCAGCCTCAGGACGGTGACCAGGGAGTGAGGCCCTGGGCCGATGGGGACGACCACAGTGGGACACATAATCCCACGCACAGTGGTTTGGGTTTATTCAGAGTAGTGCAACATTGCTGCTACCCAATTTGCATCTCTTCTGGCAGAAACCCTGTGCCCATTAGCAGTTACTCCCCATCCTCCCTCCACCGCTAGCCACTCTATGAATTTGCCAGACATTTCATGTGAATGGAGTTAGGTAGTACGTGGCCTTTTGTGACCGTCTTCTTTCACTTGGCACGGAGCCCTCGCTTTGCACCAGGGCCCCAGGCCACTGGAGCCCACCCAGAGATCAAGAAAGCAACTTGGGCAGCTCTGCAGACATGTCACATACCAGATAGGGCTGCCTGGGTGCTGGGGCTGGCGGGAGACGCCCCTGAGCTAGCACAGAGCAGGCCTGCCCTCTCGGGGTCACACCAAGGAGACCCCAGTCACCTGCCCAGCCCTCAGCTGAGTGTGTGCTTAGATCCCAGAGCCTTTGTTAATCTCCAGCGGACTTTTTGAATTTGTTAAATTTATCTATTGTTACATTTATCTAAAGTAATAATGAGAAAAATCTCAAATTTTGACCACAGTGGGAAACAGCGGCTGAGTGAATATATTCTGTAGAGTACAATGTTTGAAAGAAACAAAGAGCATTATTTGAAAGAACGCGTAGCGTCTGCTTCTCCAGATCCCCTTCAGGAGTTGAGCTGTCCATGTGGCTTCCTTCTCAAGGCTGTGTGAAGTCAGGGCAGAGCACGGGGTCCCCAGGTGACAGCAAGCCTGCCTCTGCAGCAGCTCCTTCTGCGCATGCCTGGGGAAGTGTCTTAGTCAGGCTTGGAAATGTGAGATTGCGGGCCACAGAAGCACTCAACCCCTCACTCTCCCAGGATTCTGTGTCCCTGCTGGGATTAGAACATTGTAGAACATTAACGTGCACAGAACAGGCTTCCACAGAGCCTGCTCACAGCAGGTCCTCGTATGGGTGCTGCATACACCTCTGGCCCCTCCGGGCTTGTCTTGGGTCCCACCTGCCTTTCTCTGCCAGCAGCTTCCAGCCTGAGCACACAGCCTTGCGTCAGGGATGCACTGCGCATGCTCCTTCCACGCCTTTGTGGTTTTTCCTTCTGATTTCTCTTGGACCTATGTGTTTAAACGTGTAATTTAGTTTCTAAATATTTCGGAATTTTCCAGAGATCTTTGATTGATTTCTGGCTTAACTTTACTGCAGCCAGAGAACGTATCTTGTATTAACTTGAATCCTGTGATGTGCCAGTTCAGTGCCTCTTCAGCGGTGTTCCCCAGCCTTCTGCTTCCTCTCCCTCCCTGCAGGGCTGGGATGGGCAGCCCTGCCCACCTCCCCGGCAGCTCGCACTGCAGCGGAATTCAGTCTTATCTGTCATCCTAGAGGGCCCAGCCTGGGGTGGGTGTTTACTTCATTTCGGGAACTTCTGGCCAACATGTAGGGCTTTGAAAAATATTTGAGATGCCATCTTATTTTTATAATTCTTTTGGAATCGATCATTTTATATAGGTTAAACATGATTACTAGGAAAAAGTAAAAACAATGTAACAAAAATTGAATTTCTAAAAAAGATGCAACGTTTAATTTTTTAAAGAATGAGAACAGTCATCTCTGGGGCAGGGTGCCACATTGGGAACTCGAGGTGTGAAGGTCACTGTGGTCTGCAGAGCCCCTGGACTATAAAACCATTCAAGCATAGGCCTTCCTAAGCGGAGGACTTAGGGATGCGATACAACACAAGATCCCCTAGGTGCTGGTCCCTCCTTGGGAGAAAAGAGAGGAAAAAAATGAATGATAATTTTGGTTGACTTTGTTTTATTTCCTACAGTGTGTTTGGTTTTAAAGTGAGGACCCCGTCTTAGCTGGCCAGCAAGTGGAAGGCCTTGCCCTGGTGGGGATCGGCTGGCCATCTAAGGTCCCTGGCCAGCTCAGGCTGACTGCTCAGAATTGTCCTTTGACAACGAGGCCCTTGGAAAATGGCCTGAGAAAATAAATGTTTCCTGGGACGAATTTGTCATTCCCAAGAAAAACAAAGTAAACAGGAAGCTGAGGATCCCACTTATAAAGATGAAAGGTTGCCGGGCACATGGGCCAGCCAGGGCACAACTAGGAAAGGGGCTTGCGGGGGGCGGGCGGCACGGCATGAAGTCCTGGGCAAAGCCAGAGCTGTTCAGCCTGGACAGAAGAGGGCCCAGCAGCTTTGTAAAGTGTCTGAGGATTGTCGTCTGGAAAGAGGACTCTGTGAGACCAAGGGTAGCCTGGGACCAGCAGGAGACAGCTGGACACGTAGCTGTCACCTAGGATGAGCTCCAGCTTCCTAAAGCCCGGAAGGGACTCCCCAGTGGTGAGGGACCTGACGGTAGCTGTGGTCAGGGAGGCTGGGGAGCCAGCTCATGATTCCAGATGATACCCACACTCAGAGACCCCTGATTCCAGATGATACCCACACTCAGAGACCCCTTATCACCAATGTCACCAAACTCAGGGTGTGAAGATGACATCCCACCACTCCCCAGCTGTGACCCCAGACAGCATCAGCCTCCTCGCTGATAACGAAAGATCCACCCGGAGGAGCCATGGGCCCTCTGTGATGTGTTTTTCCATCTGCTTTCCACCCAGGTCCTCATCCCCACAACCCGATGCAATTCCCACAAGGAGAGCATCCAGGGCCAGCTGAAGGTCCGCACGCCTGGCATCTACATGCTGGTGTTCGACAACACCTTTTCAAGGTAGGGCACCTCCTCCGCAGCGTCCGTGAGATGCCTGCTGTGCCCCCGTTCTCAAGCGCAGTGTGAGCGCTGATGGCGGATCACATTTTCCAGTTGTCGATAGTTTTTGTTTTTATTTTCACTTTTTTGGTACTGGAGATCGAACTCAGGGGCATTTTACCACTGAGCTACATCCCAAGCCCTTTTTATCTTTTATTTGGGAACAGGGTTTGGTTAAGTTGCCAAGGCTGGCTTTGAACTTGCGATCCTCTTGTCTTCCCGGTTGCTGGGATTACAGGTGTGTGCTACTAAGCCTGGCTAGATTTTCTTAGTTTTAATGTAAAATGTAATGTCTTGTTTGTAGAAACTGGGGTAAGTCTTATAACATGAAATTCACTTTTTGTTGTTGCTGCGGAAGGAACTAAGCAAGCGCTGTTCCACTGAGCCACGCCTCCACCCTCCAACAAGACGCTTTTGAATCTCATCCACATTGTAGCATGTGCCAGTATTCCCCCCTCCTTTTTGGGGCATTGGGAGGATATGTGTGGTACTGGGGATTTAGCCCAGAGGCATTTGCCCACTGAGCCAGTCTTTTTTTGTTTTGTTTTGTTTGGAGATGGTTGCTCAGGGCCTCACTATTTGCTGAGGCTGGCATTGAACTTGCAATCCTCCTGCCTCAGCCTCCCAAGCCGCTGAGATTACAGGCGAGCAGCACTGTTCCCGCTAACAGTTCTTTGGTTTTAGACCCCTGCACCTTGTGTTCCAGTGCTTGTTACGGGTTTTATAAAGCAGGCTGCACAGGATCTTACCACATGCTGGCAACTCACCCCAGCCCTACAGAGTCCCTATGCCATAGGGACTGCTGCTCTGCAGGGGACTGAAGACCAAAGGGGTGGAGGAGTGGCCCTCTCCAGTCACTCTGTTCCTGGCAGAGCCAGATCTGGACCAGGAGGCCTGGTTCCAGAGTCTGGACTCTTAATCCTAATCAGTGTGTTCTGCCTCTTTCTGAGATGGGTTCCCCCTGTACAGCCCAAAGAAGGGGCTCAGAAATAACAGGGGAGGGGCTGGCAGGTGAAAGAGGGAGAGAGAGAGGGGCGGTGGAGGAAGGAAGCTTGAGAGAAACAGGACCAAGACTACAGGCTGTGCCGCAGCAGCCCACTCTAACGATCAGCCACAGATCCAGGGGTCTAGTCAGGGACGGCAGGGAGGGCGTGGGAGAGAGCACCCACACTGCAGGTCTCCTGGCTTCAGATAGCCCTTAACGGGGCTGCATCTTTTACGAGACCTGCCTGGCCTGTTCCAGCTGCATCCATTCTGAGTGGGGCCCTGGTCTGTGGCCATCTCCTCCCCACAATAACTAAATAGGGAACTCTGGGGAAAACTGTGCCACCCGCTTGTCACCTCCAGGCTCTGAACTCCCAGGGCTGCAGCCAGGAGTGGCCACTACCTTGCCCTTCCCTGGCCCTGCCCCGCACTCCCCTGAGGAAACAAATGCCCGCTGAATCAGGACATCAGGGAACCTTCTTTTAGAGTGGTCCCACCCGAGTGGGCCTTAGCGTGGCCCCTCGTGGCAGCAGGGTGGGGTAGGCTCAGGGGTGGGTCCTTCAGGCCTGCACTCTGCTCCCTGTGGGCCCTGCCTGTGCCCGTTTCCCCTGAGCTGCGGCAGCAGAACTGTCAGCACCTCCCCAAGCCTCCAAGTCCAAGGAGAGGCAGCGGAGGGCAGAGCGTGGCCTTGAGCAGGCCCCAGTGGTCCCTGCAGGTGGCTGTATGCTGTGCCCACCGAGGTCGGCTTTTTAAACCATAGATAGCAAAACTGATTTGCATGCAGAGGTGGCATGAGGCCCAGCACCTAGTCCAGCCACTGCCCCCAAGCAGTCCCCACTGCCAGTGCTTCAGAGCAGCCATCTCAGAGCTGGGAGGCTCACAGCCTGTGGCAGAGGGAACGTTATTCCCCAAGTCCCAGCATACCCATGGTGTTCCAAGGCCACTGACCTTCTGCAGGGAGAGAAATCTGCAAGACCAGCAGGAAGCAGGTCCAGGGCGCCCAGGAGAGCCTTGCTCAGAGGAGCCGTGGTCTCCTGGGGGAACTCCAGCATCCACACCAACCAGGGCCACACAACCGCAGGAGGCCTCCATTGCGGCTCAGCGCCCAGGGTGACGCCCCTCCTTTCCATTTCTGTTTTCTCAGGTTTGTCTCCAAAAAAGTGTTTTATCACTTGGCAGTTGACCGGCCTGTGATCTACGATGGAAGCGACTTCCCATAGTGTGAAGCACCTGGATGGCAACTTCATCCACAGGAAACACTACATTTCCTCTTCTGCCACATGAAGCACGCGCGTGCTCACACACACACACACACACACACACACGCACAGGCACATGCACACACACACCCACCACACCTCCCCCCCCAAAAAAAAAAAAAGAAAGAAGAAAGACGGCTATACCAGGCTCGCTGACCGCAGGTCTGGAAGAGAGGCCTCGGGCTGCCGCTCAGAAGCTGCACTGCTCGGGATGCTATGTACTCTACTCTGTGCACCTGTCCCTCTTAGCCCCCGGGACTCCTAGGGGCTCAAGTGACATGCCATTGATGAGAGACCCAGCCGTCTTCACACCTAAAGGGACGTCCTGGGTGCACAGTTGAGGCCTGACTCCTGCCCCGCTCTCGGCCAGGCTTCCTGGTGACTGTGGCCACAGCCCGTGTGTCCTCAGCCCGTGTGTCCTCAAGCTCAGGTCCTGGGGTACTCCCAGGAAAAGGAGGGCCTGGGGGTGCAAGTGCAGCCCTTGGTCCCTCCTGTCATGCTCTAGTCCCTCACTGCCGCAGTAAGCTTGGGGCTGCATCAGTGCTCGGCAGTCTGAGAGGGGCCTGTGAGCTGCACTCTCCCCCTGGCCCTGTGTTTGGGTAGCACAGCCCTCCACTCAGTAGCTCAAAACCTCACCCTAAGAATCAACTGAAGATAATCCAAGACACAAAAATCCAAAGCCCCAGTGCTCGCTAAGACCGACACTGTGACCAAAGTGCAGAATTATGGATCAGCCTCAGGGCTCGCTCCTCAGCCAGAGCCGCTGATCAAGTCCATACGAGCTTCTGCCTCACTGCAGCTTGTGTTTACTGATCCAGAACCAGGGCAAGAACCACTCTCAAAATCCAGCGCCTTCTTAACACAACTCTGGTAACTTAAGAACCACAGCAACAGAAGAAACAGCCATGCTAGGGAAACAGACATAATTTATTCTTGGACCCTGTTCCCCACCTGCCAGTCCCAGCATCCTACCTGGTACTTCCTGCTGCTCATTCTATATCAGCACCAGGAGACATCACCCCTGAGGCAGGGGGGGTCCTGTTTCCTTTTCTTTAGCAAGAATTGGTGCTCTCCCTGATCTCTGTGGCCCTTTTCTTTCATCACGGACAGCTGCCCATTGATGGCCTCTTTGTCCATGTGAAGCCAGCCACCTGCAGCCACAGGGCATCTGACAGAACAGCCCCCCCTTGGCTGAAGATCTGAGTGCTGGGCTCAGCCATCCTCCAGCGGGCCTTGGGAGCCCAGGCAACCCATACGAACTCTCAGAACCCTGGAATGATTGATGTTGAGGGCTTAAGAATTGGTCAGGGACTCCAGCACAACCCCAGGACCACCGTGCACTGTGGCCTCGGTCACTTCACCAGCAAAGAGGATGCTTGGAGGCCACAAGTAAGGGGAAGTAGCCTCTGACAGGGACTCAGGCCTTAGACAGCAGAGTGGCACTCGGGCCAGTGAGGATGGTAGGAGTGGCTGACAGATTCTTTCAAAGAGCCAGTCCAGGGCAGAGCTGGGCCCTTGTGTTCTGGGTCCTCAGAGCAGCCTTTCTGGCACAAAGCCATCGGGTGCTCTGTCTTCTGTTCCTGGCCAGGGCCGGACTGCCCAGCCCTGGGACAAAAACCAGCTAGACCCCCAGAGACACCCTAGCCTTGGTGCCCTCAGGCCTGGCACATGGCTTGAGATTACTCAGGAGCAAATTATCCTTCCTTTGAACCCATCTACCCTTTCGCAAAGAGCCATCTGAAGTTAGCTTCTCCCATGAAAAAGAACTATCAAGAGCCCCAGTGCAGTCTTGGGGTCTTATTCTGAGTGCTTGGCTTTCCTGGGACACCTGGGAAACTGGCTGAGCTGCTGGCCACCTGCTGGTATCAACGCTGTCATTCGCCACAAGACCACCTTGCATTGCATAGCTGATTTGTGTTTAGGACCTACAGAAGGCCTGGAACAGTCCCTCTGAGCTCCATTCTAAACATCTGTCACTCACCACAGCAGGGGACTAATTGCAGCTTAAAAGACCACCTGGCCCCTGTGAAGCCAACCAGAGCTGCTCCTCCCAGAGGGCTGCCCCTGGGCCTCCTGTGTGCACCTCTTCCAACGTTGACTGCCCTTGGGTGAAAATGGGCCTTTGCCCTGACTGAGGATGGCCTAGTGCCCCCGCAGTCCTTCCTCTATGGGTTCATTAGCATATTTAGTTTTCATGTGGAATGGACCTTGGTACCTTAGCTCACTGTCCAGACTCCAGCTTGCTGTGCCCCGTGAAGCCAGAGAACATCTTGGCCCATTTAAGTGTGACTTTTACAAATGGCTTTATTCTTTTAAACAGTTCCTAACTGGACTGAGGTTTGTAGGTTGGCATAATTTTTTTTTTTTAATGCAAATGACAAGTGGAGACTCACTGCCAGAGATGGCAGCCCCAGCTAGACTGAATGACACTAGAAATCCCTTGGGATCCCAGATCACTATTTTTTTTTTTTTTGGACACTGATATTGATCACATTTAATATTGGTACCAGCTGCCTGTTCACCTGCCACTGAAGCCACTAATCACGTTCACCCAAGAAACCAACCAACACGCCGGACACATCCACAAACAAGGGACTGTGCGATAAAGTGGGCTCTTCCTCATCCCCGTGGATTGAACACCTTGACTTCAGCTCACCGGACCTCCAGGTACACTGGACCAAGAACAGGCAAAGAAATTCTCAAGCAAGAATCCGGAACTGAAAAACCCCACCGGGTTTGGAAAGTAGAAATGAAAAGCCACATAATATAACTCAAAGGAGATGGTGCTTCTGACGGTTTCCAGTTGTCGCCTAAGGTGGCAAAGCCACTCCAGGCCCAGATGAAAGGAAATCTCACTTGAGGATGAAATCTGAGTCTTTAATATGGTTATATGGTTTATGGTTTTCATTTTTAAAAGTCCACATTGATGATTCTACCTGTGAGAATTCTTTATATCAAGAAACCATCTTGGCTCAGAGGCACTGGGAAGAGAATGAGCGAGAAACCCAGAACCAAGGGCTGTCGCAGACGCAGACCATTCGGACAGCTCTGCGCGATTACAAAGCCAGGTGCCTCTGAGCAGAACTTTTCATCTCATTTTATCACAGTCCTCCCAAGGAAACAGGGAAAAGGAGATTATTAAGCACATTTAAAAAAAATATATAGAAGTTGCAGGAAGCATCTCTGATAGGAAGAAAAGTTTTTTAAAAGGCTTTCCTAGAACCTTCTGGATGTGTGTTA
>PVKS010046189.1:0-13415 GCA_004027875.1 Aplodontia rufa
TTAAAAAATAGAAAAGAGATTTTAAAAGACCAAAGCAGAATAAATAAAAGCAAAGTCAAATAATGTTTCAACTTGTCATAAAAAGTATTTGTTAGGAGCAGGAGCGGTGGCTCAGCGGTTACGGTGCTTTCATGGCATGCGCAAGGACACAGGTTCAAGCCCCAGCACCACATACACAATGAAGTGTCCCAGGAACGAAAGTCACACAAAAAAACTAAATAAAAAATGCTTCTCTCTTTCTCTCTCTCTCTCTCTCACTGTCCCCTCTTTCTTTAAAAAAAAAAAAAAGTATTTGTTGTTATTCCAGAGATTTTTATTACGCAGCTAATTTGGGCAATCCCTTAACTTGACAGAGCATGTGAGATTCCAGCTAATGCCTTTGAAAATAACAAATAAAATGGTGATCAACTTAAAAGTGAATGGTGAAAGGCAACCTTCCCAATCCCCCACTTAATTTTTATAAAGTTTAAAATATGAATGTGTTTCATGACTTAACAAATTCATGGGTTATATTTTACCTTGCTGACAAAAATAGCAAATACCAAACATTGAACCTCAGCGTAGGTAGCTGCTATGGTTTGGGTGTGCCCCAAAATTCATGTGTTGGAGGCCTGATCCCCAGTGGGCGGTGTTGGGAGGAGGGGCCTAATGGGAAACAATTGGGTCACAAGGGTGTCACCGTCCTAGATTAATGTCCTTGTCTGTGAATGCATTAATGATCTTCAGAGAGGGTTGATATCAAGCCAACTGCTTTCGCCTCCACCCTCTTCTGGCTTCCTTCTTACCCTTTCACCTTCCACCATGAATAGCACAGCCCTCCAGATGGCAGTGTTGTGGATTTCCCAACCTCCAGAATCCTAATCCAAACGAACTTCCTTCCTTTATAAACTAGCCAGTCTATATGGTATTCTGTGGTACAAAATGGACTAAGACAGCAGCCCAGCTCACATGTGACCGTCTGTTACACAGGTTAGTTTATGGGGCAGTAGCAAAAAAACCCTACGCTATCACAGGGAGGTGAATCCAATGTCGCACTTTGAGCAGAACCAGGTCCTCAGCCAATCTAATAGCAAAGGGAGCTGGGAAATGTAGAGAAACCCAAGGTGACAGACAGCATTTATAGACTCCATCACACCATCCACTCAACTCTAATTTGAACACCTATAAATTCAGTTTAAAATTTTGATTGGAGGGGCTGGAGCGGTGGCTCAGAGGTTTCGGCGCTTGCCTGGCAAGCATGAGGACCCGGGTTCAAACCCCAGCACCACGTACACAACTGAGTGTTGGAGCAACTAAGGCCATGTGAAAAACTAAATAAAGTTGTTTCTCTCTTTCTCTGTCCCTCTCTCTTTAAAAAAAAATTTTTTTTGATTGGAACCCTGAACAAGAAAAATAAAAAACAATTATGTCAATAAAATGTATCTTACTGTGAAAAACCCTACTGCTGGCAGGAAAAGTCATAAATAGGAAACTGAAATGTCTACCAAAAAAACACAGTAGCCCCCACTTATCTGAAAATGATACATTCCAAGGCCCCCAGTGGATGCCTGAAACCACAGATAGTGCCAAACCCTTTCAATACCATGTTTTCTTCCTATACATACATCCCTAGAGTGAAATTTAATTTATAATAAGCACAGTGATTCATAATAATAAAAATAAAATTAAGTAATTATAGCAGTGTACTACCATTAAAGATTGTGAATGTGATCTCTCTTAAAATTTTGAGTCAAGATAAATATTAATGGTTTCAGACTATGGTTAACCACAGGTACTGAAAGTACCACGGCAAAATTGCAGAGTGGGGACTACCATAACGCTTCTTTCATGCATCAGAAAAGAACGTGAGTGTGTTGTGTCTTTTTTAAAGATATGTGCGTATATGCATACATAAAAGAATGCACAATGTGTATCTGTGCTTTTCAGATATACATTGAGATGAAAAAACTCAGTGGCATGGCAAGGTGACATCACAGAGAGGACAAGAGAGAGAAGGGAGAAGGGGATATCAAGTGACGGCTAGGAGAAGTTGGTTGCAAGCACTTGGATACATCTTAAAGATTTCTAGAAAGAAATGAGAAGACTCCAGACAACAGAGAGGAGGGTCTTCAGTGATCAACTGGGGCAAGCTCAAAAGCTTGTGCAAGAAAGTCAGACATCTTTGGCCCTGAGGTATCCAGGGCTTGGGGACCAATAAACACTTGATATACACAGGTGCAGGTGAGGAAGGTGTGGAGAGTCAGAAGCACCAGGTCCTTTATCTTGGGCCAAACAGAGAGACAAGGAAAGTTTGGCTCCCCCAGTCTTTCAACCACCTTTCACCATAGACCCTCTCCAAACATCCCCAGACATACTCCAGCCACCTCATTTTCTGGTCTGATTTCTCACTTTAGGGGAAAAAAAGTAAGTTCAAATTCATATGTGGATGAAAATGAATTAATAAATTGTTCCTACTCGTGAAATCTACCTGGGGTGTTCTTATACGGATCCACAGGAATGAGCTCCCAGTAGTGTAATTTGGACCACATAAAATCTCAGCAGAAGAAATACTCAGGGATTAGGGTTATTTCCAGCCCCTTCTCAGCGGCTACACTCTCGCAAGGCACAGTGGTTCTTAAAACACAGTGGTACTTATCTGTGATCCCAGCAGCTTAGGAGGCTGAGGCAGGAGGATTACAAGTTCAAAGCCAACCTCAATGACTTAGTGAGGCTGTAAGCAAGTTAGCAAGACCCTGTGTCAAAAAAAAAAAAAGTAAAAATGGATGGGGATGTGGCTCAGGGGTTGAGTGCCTATGGGTTCAATTCCTGGTGCAAATAAAAAAAAAAAGTCACAAATCTCAGCTGAGTCTGGCACTGGCTGCTTCAATAGCAGAATAGTGTTCCTGTGTCCTCTTAACTTCAAAACGTCCTCTTTTTCTATGCAACTTGGTTAAAGGCCAGGTTATAACTGTGCTTGGAGAATCCATAGAAATGGGCCAAGAAATCACAAGGGGAAATTAAAAGCAGATAATGCTTTTGAGTTTTTGGAAATTGGGGGACCAGAAAGTTCACTACACTGTCAAATTCCTCCTCCCAGAGTCGAGATCCGGAACTCCACTATTCCCTTCTTGGCACGCAACCCTCTACCTCACACCCAGAAGCAATAAATGTTCCCAGTAGCCCAAGAGCAAGCCTGGCTCTTTCCTAATACTGTGCTTTTCAAAAGCAGAAAATAAAAGAATGGGGAACAGTGACATCTAGTGGAAGAGCAGGATTTCTAGCTAATGAAACCTAAGGTTTGACACCAAAATTTGTTTACTTCAAGACACCTCTTTTGTTTTTTTTTTTTAACCAACTAAAGAAGTTCAGTAATGCACATCCTTTTCATTACAAAATGTCCCAGGTGGTGGGGTGACATTAAGAGAAACGTCTTTGAGATTACAAGAAGTGGGTTTTTGGATTTTGTTTTGTTTGATTATTGTGTTCAAAACAGGTTGCTTGAAAAACACCAAAGGAACCCGGGCACAATGGCACATGTCTGTAATCCCAGTGGCTCAGGAGGCTGAAGCAGGAGAATCACAGGTTCAAAGCCAGCCTCAGCAATTTAGCAAGTCCCTAAGCAACTTAGTAAGACCCTGTCTCAAAATAAAAAATAAAAATGGGCTGGGAATGTGACTCAGTGGTTAAGCACCTCTGATTTCAATCCCTGGTATTAAAAAAAAAGTCAAATAAAATAACATGTTTAAAAATTATGGTAAATCAGGACTGGAGCCGTGGCTCAGTGTTTATTAAGGTGCTTGCCTAGCATGCGTGAAGACACAGGTTCATACCCCAGCGCTAGGTACACATGAAAAACTTTAGAGAGAGGGACACAGACAGAGAATCAATTTCATTTAGTTTTTCATGTGGCCTTTGTTGCTCCAACACTCCATTGTGTACATGGTTCTAGGGTGTGCTCAAGCATGCCTGGTAAGTGCCAAATTAGTTGAGCTACCGCTCCAGCCCTGCCCCTCTCTTTAAAATAAAAAAAAAAAATTATGGTAAATTCTAAGACCTGGTCTTTATTTTTAAAAATTAATTTTTTATTTATTATGACCGTAGGGATTGAATTCAGGAGCACTTACCACAAAGCTGCATCCCCAGCCCGTTTCGGTTTCTTTAAGTTTTGAGACAGGACCTTGCTAAGTTTCTGAGGCTGGCCTCGAATTTGCAGTCCCCGCTTGCCTCAGTCTCCTGAGTGGCTGGGATTACAGGAATGGGAACTGCACCCAGCTACTTCAGCTTCTTTTTCAAAAGCCTGCACCCATAGGTTCAGGTTCCCATCTTGTCCTGTACTACCCATGGATCCTCATTGGCTCGGTTTGTAGCCAGTTTCTCTTCAGTAGTTGCTAACCCAGTTATCTCCTGCCGTGAGTGTGCCTTTTTCCCACGGGGCACATAGTAAAAACCCAGTCAATATTGATTATTGAATTGATTACTAGATAGAAGTGCAGTATCTCCCCTACTTCATTTTCACCGTGTAGGTAAAACTTTAATCAGCAATATTATTATCTCATGCACTTCAAACTAAAATTGCTAAAATCTTCCTTCAGACGAATGTCTCATGTGTCCTGGAAGAAGTTGTTAGTTATGAGTCTTGGATGGCCCACAAAATGTGTAATTTCATAGCAGTGCCAACCTCCAACTTCCCCAAGAAAAACATCCTTTTTTAATCACCAGGCAAAGCAATCCAATTCAATCACATCCAACTCAAAGGAATCAATGACTGCTTACAAGTTCTCTTGGCAGCTGGGCCAGGGGAGAGAGAAAGCTGGCGAGCTGCAGGGCCCTGCATGGCCCGAGCGAGGCTCGCACAAAGCCCGGTTTATGAGGAAGCTCTGGAAAAGCTACAAAGCCCAGACGGCCTTCCTGAGACCGAACACAGATCCTCCACTTGGAGCAGAACAAAATCTTCCTTGTTCTTGCCGTCTTGTTTGTTGATTTTTGGAATCCACCAGTGTGAAATTGGGAGATCCGGCCCGGGACCATGGGGACAAATGGAGTGTCCCCTTTTGCATCCAGTCTTCTCTGAATACCCATTTTAACAAACCTCTTACCTGTGAGGATTATTTGTGTCACTGGCAGCTTCTATCCCAGTCTCCTGTCTATGGCAATTGAAGAAAAGATATGATACAATGCTTAGAAAACACATCTATTAAAAAATCTATTTATGATAAGAATGTCAAACAATATAAAAGTCAAGAAAAAGAGAATAATGAAATACTCTATGTCCATTACCTGGATTCTATAGCTCTAAACTCCAGATCATGTCCTTCCTAAGTTCCTTCATTTAACCAATATTCATGGAAGCTACTTTATGCCCCAGTACTGCTCAGAAGGCACAGGTGTGGCTGAGGCAAAGTCCCAATGCACTCAGAGCTTCGTGTACAGTGGAGAAAGAGACCATCACAAAACAGAGCAGTAGCTGCTGTGATTACAGAAAGCCCAAGAAGCGCTCCAAGAAGGAGAGCTTCCCCAATGTGGCTTCTGAGAGAGGCTGGTGGATGCATAGGAGGTGGCCCAAGGAGAGAGGAAGGGGAGTGATCCCACAGAGGAGCCATTGACACAAAGTCCCAGGAATGAGGATGAACAAGACTTTTAGGGACAGAAGGAACATTAATACAACAAGAGCTTTGAGTACAAAAGAATCGTGAAATAAAGATGGATCAACTGACCCCAGAACACTGCAGGTCTTCCATGCTGTAGGAACTTACTTGAACTTTATCCTATAGAAGAATGAGGAGCCACTGGATGGTTGGTTAAAAGGAGGGATGTAACATAACCACATTTGCCTTTGGGAAGATCACCCATCTGCAGGACAGCAAGAGTGGACGCAGGTGCTATGCAGTTGAAAACGCAGGAGCTGTTTAGGAGGCCACCTTAATTTAATTAAGAGAGCTGGGAAGTCGCAGTGGGGAGGCTCTGGAGCTCTCTGGGGATTCTGTTCTGCCTCTGCTTTAAGCTAAGACCAAAGTTTGGGGCTGAGGAGCCTGTGGGTCCCAAGAGAGGGAACTGGAAACCGATGCTGTGCCAGAGAATGGGTGCCATGTGGAACCCAGGAGCGAGCTATTTAGAAGTCCTGGAGGGCATCTTCACCAAGTTTCTCACTGCGTGGAGGAGAAAGTCAAGATATCCAAAGCCAAGGGAAACTTGTGGAAGGGTTTCCACCTCCTGACCCCACGCCCCATGCTCTACTTAGGACTTCTCTGCTGCTGTGCTTCCTTTTGCATTTCACCAGCAGCCAGGAAAGCAGCAGAACCTGGGAAAATATCACAACTCAAGTGATAGTGGCGTTGGATAATACGTGTGTGTGTGTGTGTGTGTGTGTGTGTGTGTACAACTCAATATATATATTTTATACATATACATATTGAATGCATTTCTAAATATACATTATATTTATATATAGATATATATACAACTCAAAAAGAAAAAACATTTTTATCCTGAAGCAGCTCTATGCCTTGCATTTTTCATGCTTGCGTTTGTTTCTAACAGCTCTTAGGATTTAATGAGAGGATTGGAGCTTTGGTCTAAAAGAATAAGTGTGGTCCAGCATGCTTAATTACACTTAGAAACAATCGTAAACACTGAGAGAATACGAATCAACCTATCGCAGTCACTGATCACTGTCATCAGCATACATAAATAGTGATTGTGTTGGACCGAGGTTGTAGCTCAGAGTTAGTGTGCTGGGTTCAAACTCCAGCACTGCAAAAAAAATGAGTAATTGTAATAATAATGATGACTGCCTCCTAATCAAGAGGCATCAATCAGGAAGCAGAGGTTGGGACCCAACTGTGTTCCTTTCTTGTCCAAACAGAACATTCAACCTCACTGGTCCATAGTTCACTCATTGAGTAACCACGGGTGGGGTGGTCGAGGTTAAAGACACACAATTAAGATAAGTATGCAAAATATAGTAATTGAGTGTTTTGCCAAAAATAGATTGGTAGGGGCTGGAGCAGTGGCTCAGTGGTTACGGCGCTTGCCTGGCATGCATGAGTACACGGGTTCAAACCCCAGCACCATGTACACAATTGAGTGTCAGAGCAACGAAAGCCATGTGAAAAACTCAATGAAAATTGATTCTCTC
The DNA here is from genome assembly GCA_004027875.1 of Aplodontia rufa. NCBI lineage: Eukaryota > Metazoa > Chordata > Mammalia > Rodentia > Aplodontiidae > Aplodontia > Aplodontia rufa. The sequence goes on from PVKS010046189.1 coordinate 7,115, forward strand.
TCTCTCTCTCTCTCTCTCTGTCCTTCTCTCTTTAAAAAAAATAGATTGGTAGAAATATATAGAGGTGTATATGTACATGCTGACTTTTCTAAACTGTAAACTCCATTAAAAGAAAATATCATTTTTTGCAAATGAAATTATTTTATGTGACAAATACAATTTATATAGAGCTAGAGATCCCAGGAAAATATCACTAAAACTTTGTAAATGAGTCTCTAATTTTTCTTCTTGTTTCTCTGATATTGTACGAAAGTAATTCCCTTCCAACTCACTGGAGGTACAGACTGTTACAGAAGAAAAAACACAGGCTCTATTTTATCTCCTTTTTTGTTTTTCTTTTTAATGAGCTAACAAATATGAAAAACAGAGGAAGGGAAGCCCAGGTAGACCTTGAAATCTTAGGATTTTGGCACGGGAACCTTTCATAGTCTTTCCTTTAAAGTGCTTTGTAGTTAATTCACATTTTGCAATAGAATACTCAGAATTAGAATAGCACAGCCTCACAGTTTAAACTAATGTAATGTGTGGCTACACCACACAGACAGCATGGTTAGGATATCAAGAACAAAGAGGCCATACGCATGAAAAGAGTGTGGATTGGTTTACCAGTCACATAATGAAGACCCTCCAAAGAAAAAAAGACTGCAACCCAAGCAGGTCCAGAACTGACTTGGAAGGAATGCAGCTTGGGGCTTCTTGGTGGGATCCGACTGAGTGTCTTTCTTTGCAAGTGACAGCACTTGGGTGGTTTGAACTTCTGGAAGGTGCTGCCAAAGGGGCATGGGCACCTGGGCTTGGACTTCCCTATCAGTTTGCCCAGATGAAGGCATCAGGGTCAGGGGGAAGTGGTGGAGACTAAAAGCTGTCACGATCACACATGGAAAGAATAAAAAAAGCAACCTCTGTTACAATATGAAGAATGGAAGCGTAGGCAATGTGGTAAGTTTCCCTCCCACCCACTGTCAGCCACTGGTCTTCCACCAAGGCAAACACTCTTCACTTTTCCCAGCTGAGAGCGTCCTTCCAGAGATAGATGTCTATGTACATGCAAGTATGTGGCTGTACACGCCGCACACACGCACACACACGAATCTCATTACTTTTACTAAAGGTCAAAGTGTAAGAAACCAGATAGAATTAGATTTGCTTAAATTCCTTCAAACCTACTTTGCTCTTTTATTTCCTTTTTTTGTTTTTTGTTTATTTTGCTTTGTTTTAAGAGAGAGAGAGAGAGAGAGGGCTGGAGCAGTGGCTCAATGGTTTGGCTCAGAGGTTACAGTGCTTGTCTGGTATACCTAAGGACCCAGGTTCAAACCCCAGCACCACATATACGACTGAGTGCCAGAGCAAAAAGAGAGAGATTGAGAGATTAGTTTTTCATGTGGTCTTTGTTTTTCCAACACTCCACTATCTACATGGTGCTGGGGATTTGGCCCCTGCACATTCCAGACAAGCACCACAACCGCTGAGCCACTGCTCCAGCCCCTACTTTGCTGTCTTCTAGATGGAACTCCTTGGTCAAGTTATTTTACCCTTCTGGTCTCTGAAGCCTGCATATGACATTAATACTGTTTGCAGGCTTATTAAAAAAAATAGATGGCCCATGAGAAGTCCAACAATACACAGGCAGGCAGAGAGGAACAGAAATTTCAAAAATTAATACACATGTTTATGCTTATTTCTATCTATAACATGGGGGCAAAGCAGAGGAGTCATGGGAGCGGGAGTGGTCAAAGAGGGGAGAGCCTGGACTAGGATCACCCCTAACTTACTTTGTCAATATCCATGTATGCATGAACATGGAACAATGTTCCCTCCAATATGTAAGACTATATCAAATGAACAAAAAAATAAATTAATTAAAAAATAGATGGGCTGGAGCAGTGGCTTAGCAGTTACGGTGCTTGCCTGGCATGAGTGAGGACCCGGTTCAAACCCCAGCACCATGTACAGAACTAAGTGTCAGAACCAACCCAGATGCCCCTCACTTGACGAGTGGATACAAAAACTTTGGAACATATGTACAATGGAATACTACTTGGCCATTAGAGAAGACGATATTACGGCTTTTGAAACCAAATGGATGGAGATGGAAAAAAATATGCTAAGTGAAGTATCCCAATCTCAGAGACTCAGGGCCAAATGTTTTCTCTCATTTATGGAAGCTAGAATACATCTGAAAATACTATGTTAGATGGCTAAGCTAATAATAACCTCAAAATGTATGAAATTTTACACAAACAGGGGAACCTTGCCTAGGATACCTGGAGGCAGAGGCGTAGGGAGGGGACAGGGACTGGGGAGGGATCAGAAAGGATATCTAGGAGACTGGAGGGAGGGAGTATGGGGGACTCATCTCAGAAGGAGATCTCTGACCTCCACGAGGGGCTCTTTTGGGGGGGAACATAGAACCACGGGGAACCCAAGGGGGTCATCCATGACATGGCATCAGCCTCGGCTAACTATATAAATATACATTTGTTCTTGATTGCTTGATAATGATTCCCCCTCAACTGTAATTCCATATTCATCTAATAAAAAAAAGAACTGTCAGAGAAACAAAGGCCAGATGGAAAAATAAATAAAATTAATTCTCTCTTTCTCACTCTCTCTTTCTCTCCCTCTCTCTCAAAAAAAAAAAAAAGAATAGGTGGCATATCATATTAATAGGGTCTGAAACATTATACAGACACTGGTTTTCCTTCTACTTCTTTGGCTGCTCTATATCAGCTGCATTTGCAAATTCCCTCTCCTTTGTTGACTGAAAAATTGGAAATACTCCCTAGGTTTTCATGCTTGGTCTTTTCTTCCTCTCATTTGACTCATTGTCCCTGACTGCGTTGAGTCAGCCTTATGGACTGCTTTAATCTCCTGCATTCCACATGTAAATACGCAAATGTCTACTAAACATCTAGATTCACATGTCTAATAGACTCTTTGAAGCGAGCGTCTATCTCAGTAAATTGTACCACTATCCACCTGACTTTGAACTAGAAACTTGGGAACATAATTTTTTTTAAGAGAGAGGGACAGTGAGAGAGAAAGAGAGAGAGAGGGAATCAACTTCATTTAGTTTTTCCTGTGGCTTTCATTGCACCAACACTTTCGTTGTGTAGGTGGTGCTAGGATTCGAACCTGCATCCTCGTGCATGGCAGGCAAATGCCGTTAACTGCTGAGCCACTGCTCCAGCCCTGGGAGCATAATTCTTGACTTCATCCTTGTCCTCATTTTACACCTCCACTCAATCCCTCAGTTATCTCCACATTACTCAAAATTATCTCTTGATCTCTTCACTTATCTTCATCCCATGTAGCACTTTGCTTGATCAAATCATGGTCGTTTCTCAAAAAAATAAAAATAAAATTTGCAGCATCCTCCTGTCTGGTTCCCTCTTTCCAGTCATACCTGCTTCTCAGTAATACCAGGGGGCAGAGAGCTCTTTCTAAAGTACAAGCATGATTGTGTTAAACTTCCTGATTAAATCTCTCTCTTTTTCTCCCTTGCCTCCTCCACCTCCAACTGCGTCCTACCCCAGGGATCTCAGAATTCCAACAGCTTCAAGTATCACCTTTGCTGATGGATCTCATATTTACGTCTCCTAGACTCCTACCCAGACCTCTACCCAAAGCTCCAGGCTCTTTTACAACAGCCTACTTGTCATCTCTGTTTGAATGACTCATAGGCATCTCAAAAATCTGTCTTCACCAAGATTCTCGATTTCCCAATCCCTGTCTTCCTGGTTTCAGCAAGTCGCTCAATTGCTTAAGCCAAAAAATAGAGAAATTACCTTTGACCCCCTTTCTTTCAGCCTCCTCATCAATTCACCTGAAGGTCTGTTAATTCTCTCTCTAAATCTAATTATAAGTCTAAATCTATCAAATCTATCTCTTTATACCTTTGTTCCCATTGCCTGTCATCAGCTGCTCTCACCTGGAACAACGCAAAGACTCCTGTTTCACTATTCTTACCTATGTTCCTTCCCTCCCTGCCCCCAATTTATCCAATACATAGTAACCAAAGGAGTTTAAAAATGTAAATCCAGGGGCTGGAGCGGTGGCTCGGCGGTTACGGTGCTTGCCTGGCATGCGCAAGTACCCGGGTTCAAACCCCAGCACCACGTACACAACTAAGCGTCAGAGCAACGAAAGCCACGTGAAAAAGTCAATAAAAATTGATTCTCTCTCTCTCTCAAAAATATACATTGGCGATATATCCAACCATATCACTTTTTTTGCTTAAAACCTTTCCATACTTCCCACTGCTTTTAAAATCTAAAATCTTCACTGTGAATTGCTTGTTCCATTCTGCCTACGTAGACTCCTTCGCCCTCTAATTTGCCAGGCCACCGGAGCAGCCTATTTCCTTCCTCACTCACTTTCACTTCTTTTTTTTTTAATTAAGAAATTTGTTTATTGAACAATCAAACATGCTTCTAACGAAAAAATTATACATAAATTTTGAATATTAGATTTACCCCCCAAGACCCCTTCATATTATCCGCCCTTATCCCTCCCTCTCCCACCTTCCCAAAACATCTCTACAAATGCCTTCAGTTGTGTCATTACACCTTTTCCGGATTTAAATCATGAGAACTGACCTCCTTTCTCAATGGCCGGGGTCTAGCTCCAGCCTCCACACATGAGTGGAGACATCGGACCCTTGATTCTCTGGGTTATGCTGATTGCACTCAGCATGATTTCCTCCATTTGCTTTCATTTCTAAGCAAATGATCCTAAGCTTCCAGAACAGTGCTGGGGACCCACAATTAAGAACGACTGAACAAGAATTTTGCGTGACCCTTCTTGGTCTGGTCCCTGCTTCAGCTCTTCTGTTTCTATTTCCCTGTGTCACAGTTGGTGTTCTACCAGTAGAGTAGGACTAGGCAATGTCTAGCTTACAAACACTTCTGAACCCCAAAAGACAGGGGAAAAGTCAATGACAGAATCAGGAGTGGATAAGTCAGCGTTCTTCCTCCCTAGAGGTACATGTAGGGTCTCCTCCCGACTCAGCCCTTGAGGGCTTTGGAGCTGCGTGTTGGTGTTTGAACGGTTCCTTGGTTGGTTTTGGTGCTGGGGAACTGAACCCAGGGCCTCGTGCATGCTAGACAAAGCACTTTACCTTGGAGACACTCTCAGCCCTTCTTGAAGAGTTTTAAGGGATTCTCACCGCTTTAAGTAGTGGCATTAATCCATTCACACTGTTCTGTACCTGCACATCCAAACTTTTTTAGATCTTCGCAAACAGAAATTCTGTATCTATCAGGCAATAACTTCTTATTCTCTCCTCTCCCAAATCCTAGTAACTTCCTTTTTCTGCCTCAATGAATGTGTCTATTCCTGGTAGCTTATATTAATGGAATCATACAATATTTGTCCTTTCGGGCCTGCTTTCTTTCACTTAGCTTCGTGTTCAAGCCCTATCCACGTTGTAGCATGTGCCAGAATTCCACTCCTTTTTTTTCTTTTTAGGTTCTTTTCAGTTAGGATTCATTTTGACATAATAATAAAAACTTGGAATATAATTTGCTCTAATTCAGTTTCTCATTCCCTCCCTCCCTTTTTTTCTTTCTTTTTCTTTTTTTTTATACCAAGGATTGAACCCAGAGTGTTCAACCACTGAGTCACCCCCATCCTCCATGTCCATTTTTATTTTTTCTTTTGAGCTAGGGTCTCATGAAGTTGCTGAGGCTGGCTTTGAACTTGCAATCGTCCTGCCTCAGCCCCCGTTCTCCATCATGGCTGAATAGTTGAGCTTGGTTTTAGTTCATTTGTCCACCAAGTAAGTATTGAGAGAGCACTTTATTAAGGGTCAGGTGCTGCTTGGGGTTCTATCAAGACTCCAATGAATAAAAGAAAGAAAATGACAGCTTACTTCTTCCAAATAAGCGAGTGAATATGTAGCATGCATGCTGTGTGCAGGGGAGAGAGGCAATTCGGCAAGGACAGCTGCATAGAAAGCAGACGTAGAAGCAGGAGGGACCACTTGAGTAGCGCCCTGAGGGCTGGCGCAAGGGGTTCCATTCTGAGAGCAGAAGCCGTTCAACGTCTGCAGCTGCAGAGTGACATCATCTGACCCAAGTTTTAAAAATAACTGTCTTCAGTATTGAAGCTAGACTACGAGGGGAAATGGGGCAAAGGGGAAGTGGAAAGTTTAGTCAAATACTCCCAGAGAAACAGAACCATTTGTGTGTGTGTGTGTGTGTGTGGTGTGGGGGCATGTGTGTGTGTATGTGTGTGGGGTGTATGGTGTTGTGTGGTGTGTGTGTGGTATGTGTGGGGGGTTTGAGATGTATGTGGGGTG
>PVKS010046190.1:0-13431 GCA_004027875.1 Aplodontia rufa
AGTTCCCCTCAGCTATTAGATGATAGCATGGCTTTTGCAGGTAAATGGATGGAAATGGAAAATATCATGCTGATCGAAATAAGCCAAACCCAGAGACTCAAGGGTCAAATGTTTTTCTCTCATATGCAGAAGCTAGAGTAAAACCAAGGATAAGATGAAAGTTAAACAAGTTATTTACTAGACCACCAAACTCGAATGATCAAATAATCTGGGGGGCAGAGGGAGGGGATGGGGAGAGGAGAAAGGAAGGGTGGAAACAGAAGGAAAGGGGGAGTTATTAATTCTGTATAGTACACTTGACTCCCCTGAGAAGCCAAATAATACGCATCTTGAAAATTCTAAAATATACATGCATATGGATATTATATTTGTAATAGGGGAGAATTACAATGGAGGCAAGAGAGCAATGAGTGCACAAAGGGGAGAGATCCTGAATAAGGATCGGAGGACTCAAGTTACTTTGTTATTATGTATGCGTATATGAATTGCAGCAACGTATCCCTTCAATATGTAAGAAAATGTTCAACTAATAAAAATACTTAAAAAAAGAAAAGGAAGAAGACAAAGAAGGGGAGGGGAGAGTGAGGAAGAGGAGAAGGAGCAGGAGAGGAGGAAGGGGAGGGGAAGAGGTAGGAGGAGGGGGAGACAACACCATTACTGAAGTTTTACAGATGAGATCTGTAGAACAGATATACAATCTGGTTTAAAAACCTCCTTGAACATTCAGTAAGCCAATAAGGAGAATAATGTTTAAGAGAATGATACCTTCACAGATCTTGGAATTAGCAGTGGAAATAAGATGGTAAGGAACTTGGACTGAGATATAAAAGGCCTTCTTCTAAAGCCATTCACATAGAAAAAAATCAAGAAATAACAGACTGACAAAATGGAAAGAACATCTCAGGGGCTGGAGCAATGGCTCAGTGGATAAAGTGCTTGCCTGGCATGCAGGAGGATGCAGACTGGAACCCCAGTACTATGTACACAACAAACTTTTGGAGCAACGAAAGCCATATGAAAAACTAAATAAAATTAATTGATTCTCTCTCTCACCGTCCCTCTCTCTTAAAAAAAAAAAAAATCTCAGAAGATGGCTGCCTTAACCAAGTATATTCTGAAAACTTCCTACAACATGGATCATCCCAAAAGAATGGACAGATACTGGGTATTTGTAAATGACAAATTATAGAAACCAAAATCCATTTACCTAAATATTTTACCTAAGAATGTTGCCAGCATCCACTAGTAAGTTACCTAAATTCTTTAAAGTAGAATTCTATTCAGAAAGTTTCTTGGTACCCTGGTGTAACTTATTAAAAACTGAGTTGTCAGGGCTGGAGTGGTAGCTCAGCGGTTACAGCACTTGCCTGGCATGCACGAGTACATGAGTTCAAACCCCAGCACCACATATGCAACAAAGTGTCTGAGGAATGAAAATCACATGAAAAACTAAAATGAAAATTGCTTCTCTCTTTCTCTCTGTCCCCTCTTTCTTAAAAAAAAAAAAAAAAAACACTGAGTTGTCCTCAGCAAAGAGAGACCATAGAGTCAAACAAGGGGTAACATCAAGAGAGTTTATCTTACTTAGGAGTAACCTAGAAGCAATGGCTCAGTAGTTACCGCACTTGCCTGGCATACACAGGATGCAGGTTCAAACGCCAGCACCATGTACACAACAAAGTGTCAGAGCAACAAAGACCACATGAAAAGCTAAATAAAATTGATTCTCCCTTTCTTTCTCTCTCTCACTATCCCTCCTTCTTAAAAAAAAAAAAATCTAATAAACAAAATAGTGCCCACTGATTCAACAGAAAGATGACAAGATCTCTCTGAAGATCATAAACCATATTGTCAATCTTATTAAAGAACACATGAAAATGACTGAACTGAACACTATAACACCTTTATAATTGAAAATCAGAAGACAAACTTAGATACAGGTATGTATTCAGGACCAAATGTTATAAAAGAGCACTTTGTGAAGAAGGCTTTGAATAAAGTTTTGAGGGTCATTTTAAAGATATTACAAGATACGACAAGTGAACTAGAGGCCAAAAATAAAAGTCCCAACAAAGACTATAGGAACCTATAATAAAGAAACACACAAAAGACAGAAAATGAAATATGCATAAAAAATTACCATGCCCAGAACAGACAACTAATGTATAGAGGCTAGAGGAAATAAATTAGACAGGAAGGAAGGTGGCAGAATGGTGGGGCTGAAGAACTAGCAGCTCTGTACTTGGAAAAGTAGATATGGAGAGTGCATCTTAGAAGGCTACCATCAGACGTGACAGGGCAACCCCTGGACCAGAGTCAATACTACAGCACAGAAGGAAAATACAGACCAAAAGACCAAAAAGGTCAAAGACAGTTTGTATTTAAGACCAAAGAAAGGAGTATAAATAAATAGGAGACAAAAGTGACAATGGAGACAAATAAAAAATTGGAATTAGGATCTTATTTTAGAAGGTAGTGATTTAAAAAAGAAAAACTCAGGGCTTTAGGAATATATATTTTAGGAAGCTAAATAAGATATCTTCCCTAACTCTTGTATTATTCCCCTAAAACAGGAAAATGGTAACACAAAAAGTAGAAGAAATAAGTAGCAAATAAAAACAGTCCTCTAGGGCCTGGAGTGGTGGCTCAGCAGTTACGGCGCTTGCTTGGCATGCGCAAGTACATAAGTTCAAACCCCAGCATCACATACCCAACGATATCTTGGAGCAACAAAAGGCACATGAAAAACTAAATAAAAATTGCTTCTCTCTCTCTCTCTCTCTCTGTCCCTCTCTCTTTAAAAAAAAAAAAAAAAAAAAACAGTCCTTTACAAACCTGACCCTATGGATCTCAAAATAGTTGATAAATATCTTTTTTAAGGAATATATGCTTAAAATTTAAGAATTCAAATTATATGAATTTTAAACATTGGGTTGTAAACCATTCATAAACAATTATTATGACAAGCAATTACACTTTATAAAATAACTCCTAGAAGTTGAAGGAAGAAGCTCTATCTGCAGAAATAAGAAAAGCAGTGCTATGATTTGGATCTTAAATGTCCCCTAAAAGCTTATGAGTTGAAGGCTTAGTCCCCAGCCTATTGGAGGGGACTGCTATTGGAGGTGGTGGAACCTTTAAGAGGTAGGGCCTACTGGAAGGAAGTTAGGTCATTGGGGGTGTGGCCTTAAAGGGGATATTGGGACACCCCTTTTTGCCTTTCTCTTTGTCCCAGCTGCCATAAGGTAAGAACTTTTGCTCTAGCACAGGCTCCCTGCTATTATATACTGCCTTAACACAAGTCTAAGCAGAGCCAAGCAACCATGGACTGAAACCTTGGAAACCATTAGCCAAAAATAAACCTTTCCTTGCTATAAGTTCTTTATCACAGGTATTTCATTATAATGATGAAAACCTGAATAACAAACTGTAAGACTCAATAAAATTATAATCTGTTTTAAAGATGTACAAAAGCTTACCTTTAATGTTCCATCAGCTGAACAACTGGCCAAAAGCTCATCATCTGGTGAAAATCTACAGTGATTGACTGAATTTGTATGGCCAAACATGGTATTTCGACATTGTTTCTGATTCAAATCCCAGAGCTATTTAAGAAAGATAAAATATAAATTTTAAAAAACTACTACTGAATAGGGAGAAGTCAGAAATCATATAAAGTTCTTCCTTCCCTTCTACTTGAGCTTATTTGGTTATAGAATGATGCTCAATTCATAGTAACACAAAGGTGTCAAATACAAACATACACCTGTGATTCACAACAGGGAATCTTTAGATCACATCTAAATCTACCAAGGGTTTTGAAAACTCACCTAGGATTTCAGTCTGCGCACTAAATAACTAAATAATTACTGCCTATTTAAAATGAATGGTTTAGGGGCTGGAGTGGTGGTTCAGCGGTTATGGCGCTGGCATGTGTGAGTACACCGGTTCAAGCCCCAGCACTACATACACAACTAAGTGTCTGAGGAATGAAAGTGACATGAAAAATTAAATAAAAATTGTTTCTCTCTTTCTCTCTCTCATTGTCCTTTCTTTTTAAAAAAAAATGGTAAAATGAATGGTTTAGAATCAAGTTATTTTAGCTACAAAAGGATACAGTATTTAAGTAATATATAATACAAATTTCCCCCATATTTTTTAAATGCTAGGTTATGAAAATGACCATTTCTAACACCTCTCAAATCTTGAAACTATAAACTGGACTAAAAGCTATTAATGCTCTAAAAAATTATTCAATTCAAAAAATTCACAGAGCCTCTACTAAGTATAATACAGGAAATATGCTGCTTAGAGGTCAAACAACACCTCCAGGAAGCAATCAAGCAAATCTAGAATATGATCAATTCCGCAAGACAAAAAACTCGATTTCTCTAATAAATCAATGGCATAAGATAGGGTGAAAGGAGAAAAGGAACTTTTATAGAATAAAAAAAGCTTAAGAGAAAAAACAAGTGTCAACTTCCAAGTTTGTTCAGATCTGATTTCAATACACCTATGGTAGAAAGACATGTTTGAGACTACTGGGGAAAGTGAACCCAAATCAAGTATATTACTACAAAACTACAGTTTATTATAGTAGGTTTGATAATGCTGAAATATTTTGGGTGAAATCACATAACCAGGATTTGCTATAAAATGCTCTGGCCAAAAAGAAGGGCACAGGGCATTTATAAAATAAGACTGGCAAACCTCATTTTGTTTATAGTTGTTGTAGCTAGAAATGGATACCACCTAGACTCCTTACTGTATTCTCTCCTTTAGGCATGTTTGAAAATATTTTGAAATATATATGAAAGAGGCTACAGTCATCTCTAGTGATTTGTACCAACTAGATTAAACCCTGATCCTGTTCCTCATGTCCATCTCCATTCTTGTCTCCTTGATCCTAATTTTTGTAAACACAATTCTTCAGAAAAGGCAGGTTACATGGAAGCAGCCCCAGATTTACATATTTTCATTGGCTTCTCAGCTCAAGAATCACAAAAAAGTGCTTTCATAGTCCATATGGTAATGCAGGTGTAGTATGTCAGGTCTTAAAATAAAACTTTTCCTAATTAAAATTGTTTACCAGGGGTAGAGTGCTGGCTCGGCAATAGAGCACTTGGTTTGCATGTGTGAGGACCCAGGTTCAATCCCCAGCACCACATATACAACTAAGTAGAGGGGGGGGGAATTCTGTTTCTCTCTCTCTCTTTTAAAAAAAGAAGAAAGAAACAAACAAACATTGTTTACTAACCAAAACCCCCTCCAACATGGTAGAGATTTCTACCTATATTTAAGATGAGGTAAAGAAATTTCCTCAACCTACAAAATATTAAAAGGGAACATCAAAAATAAGTCATACAAGAGATTTATTCCCTTTTTAGAGAGGGAATTTATTAAAATAAATCTGAGTAATAATGAGTTACAATTGTGAATTTTTCTTTTTTTTTCTTTAGTACTCAGGATTGAACTCAAGGCCTCACACATGCTAGCAAGCGCTCCACCACTGAGCTGCATCCCCAACCTTTTTTATTTTATTTTGAGACAAGGGTCTTGCTATTTCCCAGGCTGGTCTCAAACTTGTGATCCTCCTGCCTCAGTCTCCCAAGTAACTGGGGTTATAGGCATGCACCACTGGGTCTAGACTGAAATGATTTTATGTTACAATTAGTTTAACTTTGGTCAAATCCAATGTTTTCAAATGTGCAATGTAGGGCCCTGGGGATTCCATAAACATGCCTGCAGAGCAGTATGGAGGAGGGTAGGCAAGAGACAGACTGATAAAATACAAAGCAGGCTCATAACCACACTTGAACCAAAACAGGGTTTTATCTGTTTTATATACTGAGATTGTGGGTGATTTTTCTTTTTTCAGTACTGGGGATTGAACTCAGGAGAGCTGTGCAACTGAGCTGTTATTTTTTATTTTAGGACAGGGTCTCACTAAGTTGCTTAATGCTTACTAAGTTGCTGAGGCTGGCCTCAAACTTGTGATCCTCCTGCCTCAGGCTCCTGAGTCACTGGGATTACAGGTGTGTACCACCATGCCTGGCCTGTGTAGTTTTTCTTTTAGAGAAAAATAAATGAAGATTTAGCTTCCTAAAAAAGGGGAAGGCAATTTTCAGCAACTGTTTTGATATTCATTTAAATTTTTTTAAATAATTTTTAAATAATTTTTAAAAATATTTTTTTAAATAAGTTAAACATGATTTCCCATTTCAAAGATGATATGGCACTGAGGAAGAAAGGTTAAAAACGAAACCAAAAAATAACCTTGAAGAAGTTAGCAGATCTTTCTAGGATCCCAAAAAATGTAATCCAGCCATATTTATCTACTTAAAGGAAAAAAAAGATACACTCTTATAATTTGTAATTAGTAACATTAGCAAACGTAATGGGATGAAAAACTATTTTTGGTTTTAATTTGGTTTTTGTTTTGTTTTTCCTACAGGCACCTTTCCTGCATTCTTTTTATAAAAACAGAACCTATTCTGTTCTTTTGAATAGAGCTCCAATAATAAATCAAACACAGCCAACCCATCTCATATGGGCTAACTTGTGACCACTGGACAATCCATGGATTCCATCCTACTGGCCACTGAGGTTATATGGCAATGAGCATGAAACAAGGTGAACTACAGCCTAATCTAAAAATAGATCTATGTGATCTGTAAAAGGGCAAGCTTCTATTCCTTGGTAATTGGAAGCTGCAAGATACTGAGACAGCATGACTGAAGCAACAAAAAGGAAGCCAGAGCTCAGCGACTGAGAGGAGTTAGAACCTCAGAATATAGCTTAAGGATCTGAAATCAACTTTGCCTGAATCCTGGCTCGTTCTACACTTTTCAGTTACATGAGCTAATATCTCTGTTTTGTGTATGTGGGTAAACTAATATGTAAGTTTCCAATAATAAGCTCCAATAATACAATACATGAGAAAAATCAAAGGAGATATTCTAATGTATCTCATACTTACCTTGAGGAAAAAGTCACTTGAGCCAGTGGCTAAGAGAAGGTGATGACTCTTGTTGGTGAAATGGCAACAATTGACTTGCTCTGAGTGTTCATCGTAAGTGTGGACTAGTTCCCCAGTCACAGAATTCCAAATCTAAAGAGAATTTTTAAAATAAAATGTAAAGATAATCCTTAATTTCAAAGGGAGAACAGAGAAACAAAGCAAATGTGGGGCACTTTACAGACACTATCTTGTCATACCAGATTTTACCAGCAGACATGATGCAAATGAATACTATCCCTTCTCTAAAACAGGACAATTATTTGTCTCAAAGGTTTTTGGTTTTGCTTTTTTTGTTATAATTACTTCTAAGACTACACATGTCTTTCTATAGCATAAATGGAATTTTATGAAAATGGAGGATTCCCATTGTTCATATGAATGACAGCAGCAGAAGGGACCAGCATAATAGACTTCAGATCAGAAGTGTTACGTTAAAGATCCAGCTCTGTGTGGCTCACTGAGTCCTTACCTTACCTGCATCTCAGTTCCTTCCTTTGTAAAATGGGGATACTTATACATATTCAAAATATCAAATGAGATCATGGACATTGTAAGTGTAGACTCCGGTGTACCACATCAATAGTAAAGACACAGGACTGGATGTAGTTCAGGGGTTGAGCACTTGCCCAACATGCACAAGGCCCTGGGTTTGATCCTTAGCCACACCCACCCACACACACACACTGATTCCTCAGTGGAAAAAATAAATAAATTAAGGCTTTAGAGTCTGAGAGAAACCTAGCTATCAACGCTTTTATTATTTAATTGGAACTTGGGCAAGTGACTTCATCTCTGAACCGGTTTTTTCCTCTGTAAAGTTGGACTGATACTTTGCAAGTTGTAGTGAAAAACTGATAATATAAGGAAGCATGTAGTAAAAATCTCACAGTAAAGAGTAACCATCATTCTAGTTACTGTGTATGACAACCAAGCAGTCTGTTCCATACAGCAATAAATGAAAGAAATGACCTAATAAATCTTCACTAGGACTTTGACCTTTCAGAGATACTCATGTTTCCTCCTATAGTATTCCTTCAAGCCATTTATTAGAATCCCCAGAGATCCAAAGAGTTTATCCAATTCTGACGCTCTTTAAAGAATATTCCTGGGGCTGGAGCAGTGGCTTAGCAGTTGGAGCACTTGCCTGGCATGTGCAAGGGACCTGGGTTTGAACCCCAGCACCACATATACAACTAAGTGTCAGAGAAACAAAGGCCAGGTGAAAAAAAATAAAATCGACTTCTTTCTCTCTCTCACTCTTTTCCTCTCTATGAAAAAAAAAAAAATCCCTGCTCCTTATTTTATGTTTTGAGTTCTGAGGAAACAGAAATTCAGTATTATTTCCCTTTACTCCACATAGTTCTGACTTTGGAATTGCCCAGTGTGGTTAAGTTTGACTCAGGGTACAGGTTACAAAGTGAATTAACCTTGGTTATAAAGCTACAAAGTCTAATCTATCAAAAAGCAGGCTTTCCAAAGTCTCAATTTTATTTTACTTCTTTTTTTAAAGAGAGAGGCACACATAAATATATGAGAAAATGCTCTACATCATTAGCTATAAGGGAAATGCAAATCAAAACTTCAATGAGATTCCACCTCACTCCTGTTAGAGTGGCAAAAATGAAAACTTCGAACAACAGATGCTGGAGGGGCTGTGGGAAAAGAAGAACACTGTCACACTGCTGGCGGGACTGCAAACTGGTTCAGACGCTCTGGAAAGCAGGGTGGAGAATCCTCAAAAAATTAGGGATGGAACCACCTTATGACCCAGCTATCCCACTTCTGGGTATTTTCCCAAAAGAGTTAGAATCAGCTTATTATAGTGATGTGGCTTCATCAATGTTTATAGCAGCTCAATTTACGATAGTTAGACTATGGAACCAACCCAGATGCCCCTCGAATGGATACAAAAACTTTGGTACATATATACAGTGGAATACTACTCAGCTATTAGAGAAGATGATATTATAGCTTTTGAAACCAAATGGATGGAGATGGAAAGAATTATGCTAAGTAAAATATCCCAGTCTCAGAGACTCAAGGGCCGAATGGTTTCTCTCATCTGTGGAAGCTAGAATACATTGAGCAGTATGTTAGATGGCTAAGCTAATAATAACCTCAAATTGTATGATTCTTAACGCAACAGGGGGATGACTGCCTAGGATAGCTGGTGTTGTAGGGTGGGGGACAGGGTGGGGGCAAGACTTAGGAAGAATATCTAGGAGACTGGAGGGTGGGAATATGGAGGAATCATCTCAGAAGGAGATCTCTGACCTCCACGAGATATCCATTTAACTCAGGGGTTCTTCTGGGGGAAACAGCAACATGGGGAACCCAAGCTGGGCATCCATTAGCCTTGGATAACTAAATATATATACATTTGTTCTTGGATGTTTGATGTTTCCCCCTCAATTGTAACTCCATATTCATCTAATAAATAAAAAAATAAATAAAAAAAATAAAGAGAGAGGCACAGGGGCTGGAGCGGTGGCTCGGCGGTTACAGTGCTCGCCTGGCATGCGTGAGTACTCGAGTTTGAACCCCAGCACCACGTACACAACAAAGTGTTGGAGGAATTAAGGTTACATGAAAAACCAAATAAAAATTGCTTCTCTCACTGTCCCTCTTTCTTTCAAAAAAAGATTAATAAAAAAGAGAGAGAGAGAGAGACGCAATGAGAGAGAAAATCAATTTTATTTAATTTTTCATGTGGTTTTTATTGCTGCAGCCGTTCGTTGTTCACATGATGCTGGGGTTCAAACCCATGTCCTCACACACGCCAGGCAAGCACCATAACTGCTGAGCCACTGCTCCAACCCTCAAGGTCTCAATTTTAGTATACATGTTCCACAGCCTCTTCATATGGGTGAAAACTCCAGGAAAATTCCCAAGCCAACTCTTTTGCTCACTCCACCCAGCCAGATTCGGTATTCCAAAATTCCTCTGAAAAAAGCCTGAAGTGAGGTCTCTCCTCCAAATATTAGTGATTAAACATTCCCTAAGTCTTCAGTTTCTCTTAAATTCTGTGCAGTGTAATTACTCTAGCTAAAAACCAATTTATAGACAAGAGACAAAAAAGAATAATTAACAAAAAAAAATACCTTCTTTTTTTCCCTATTTATTTTTTAGACTAGTAACCTATTAGTTTGTTCAATCCACCTGGTTTCGCACTGAATATATAAGCCAGTTCATAAAGGTTGAAAAAAAACCGGTTGCATTTCATAAATAATGTATTTTACAACAGGAATCTGATTTCAGACAATAATTTTTTGCAACAATACTCTTACCCACAATGAATTCAAAGATTTCAACTGACATTTAACCCAGAAACCTGTCTCTTAATGGCAGGAAAATTCATTACTCTGTAATTACTTTTCCCCCACTGTCTGGTAAATACTTCAAGGCTGATCAACCTAAGCATTTTTGCTCATGCCTAAAAATAAAGAATTTTCAAACAGTGTTAATTTACAATGGATCAAGTTAGTAATCAACAGGCAAGAGTCTTTAATTCCACTATCTCTAGTCTCTCTTTTATAGAAAAGAAAATTAATTCTGTAGTGAGTACAACTCAAGAGGAAACTATTTTCCTACCTTCACCTTTTTATCCACTGAGCAGGTTGCTATAAATCTGTCATCTGTAGAGAATGCACAACAAAGCACTTCATCTTCATGGGCTTTGATTTCTAGAAGTTTCTCTCCTGTCTCAGCTTTGAACACCTGCAACAATAAAATCTTTTTACTATAAATCACTTAACTCATCGCTCAAAAAAAAATCTTTCTTTAAAAGATCTTAATCACTATTATCTGCAAAACAGGAATGAACCTTCGCAAAATTATTCCAAAAATTAGAATTTCTGTCAGAATTTGTAAGCCTTCACATAAATACAGAGCTACCCATTGTTACAAATTGATCAATAGCAATAAGAAATGGCTAAATATAGCTTCAATTCTTGGCAAATTCCTAACAATCAAATAAAAAAACACTTCATTCAATATGCTTGCTTCCATGTGCTCAAAAACCAAAATTAGTTAACAGGTACCACAGAAATAAGATACGCAGTCACAACTTTGGAAAGACCAAAATTATTATAAACATAAAATTCTAATTAATTTGATCCTGTTTCCTTCAAGATAAACAGGTAGAGCACAGAAAACAAAATCTAAGTAGAAATAGTCTAGTCCAATCACTATTCAGCCGGAAATCTATTTCTAATCCTGCAATAAGGTAGTTATTTAATCACTGCCTTTTCATCAGAATCCTATTCACTGCACTCTTAAGTCCCTAGGTCTTTTAACAATTATCATTTCCTCATTACCCACAGGCAGCAAATGGATGGCAGGTAACGGATGCGAAAAGGGTTCTTCTTTGTTATCTGGGAAGTTTAGAAAACATATAACTATATCCATAAAATCTCTAGAGAAAGCTTCCATAAAATATTCAAGAGAGCTTAGGCATGGTGATGCCACATGCCTGTGATCCCAGTGACTCAGAAGGCTAAGGCAGGAAGATTGCAAGTTCAAGGCCAACCTGGGCAACTTTGTGAGACCTTGTCTCAAAGAAAAGAGGGCTGGGAATGAAGCTCTGCCTAGATGTATGAAGTGCTGGGTTCAGTTACCAGTACCTAAAAGGGAAAAAAATGTTCAAGAGATTTGGATTTCTCTTTCTAAGTTGTGATTTTCTTTAATTTAGAGAGCTAATCTGCACAGGATTGAGTATTTGCCTTTTTCAGCTAGGCTCAAGAGATCTGTTTTACCTGTAAGGTTTTATCAGCTCCACAGGAAGCTATTCTCTGACCATCCTCAGAAAAGCATGCGTGGTAAACAGCATCTGTATGGGGGCGGACAACTAAGCGGGAGAAATTCTTGATGGTTTTTTTGTTTCTAATACAAGGAAAAATGAACAGAAATCCAATAAATGAGAGTAAAAACAACTATTTCTTTCTGTAATAAATTGTATTTAACATGATTATATTCCACAAAATATAAAAATTAAGTTAATAACATGCAAATAACAGCATAGATCACCTAAAGAAGAGATATAACCCAACAAAAGTGACATTTTAAGAGAAGTATTACCTTATATCTCAAGCAACCTGCCACGAGTTACAAATGTCACTGAGCTGAAGAAAAACTAATTTATCAAATGTCTTTTTCCAATTTGTAGATACATTAATAATAATACATGCAGCTAATACATTATGTAAACATACCTTTTAAAAACTTTCATCTCTTAAAATTCAAGAAACCATTACAAAATGAAGCTCATTTCCTAACTAAAGCATGATACTACACCCAGCATTATGATGATACTTTTCTCTAATAACAATTATTTTAACATAGAGGGAAAAAAATAAAGCAATGTCATTTTCCTTGTATTTTAATCTAAAGAATACCAATTATTCCATTAGTATAGATATTATATTATTGCTCATGGGCTAAAGGGTAATGGAACAGAACATGTACTGAACACAGGAGAAAGTACTGGAGTGGTCTCAAAATTTCACCTGCATATATACTAGTCACTTTGAGTACAAGTATGTTAAAAAGTACTATGCTAATCTTTAACCATCTGATATTTGACAAAGGGGACAAAAATATAGCACGGACGGCTGGAGCAATGGCTCAGCAGTTTCAGCACTTGCCTGGTATGGTTCAAACCTCAGCACTATGTACACAGCAAGGTCTCAGAGCAACAAAGCAACATGAAAAACTAAATAAAATTGATTCCTATTTCTTTCTCTCTCACACTGTCCCTCTCTCTTTGTTTAAAAAAAATTATATATATATATATATATTTATATATATATATATAGTGTGTGTGGAGGAAAAACAGCCTGTTCAATAAATGGTGCTGGACAAATTAGACAGCCATAAGCAAACAACTGAAGTTAGATCCTTATCTCCCACCTGCACAAAAATCAAATCAAAGAATTAGAAGTTAAATCAGCAACTATACAATTGTTCGAAGAAAAAATAGGATCAACACTACATGACATCAGTGTAAGTACCTCCTTCCTTAACAAGACTCCCATAGTGCAAGAATTAAAGCCAAGAATAAATGAGTGCGATGCCTTTAAACTTAAAAGCTTCTGCACAGCTAAAGAATTAGTCAAGAGTGTCAAGAGAGAACCTACAGAATGCGAGAAAATCTTTGCCTACTACTATGTTTCTGACAGAGGACTAATATACAGAACATACAAAGAACTCATAACACTGAACACCAAAACCGCAAATAATCCAATAAATAAATGGGCTAGGGAACTAAACAGAAACTTCTCAATGGAGGAAGTCCAAAAAGCCTGTAAATATAGGAGAAAATGTTCTACATCACTAGCAATCAGAGAAATGCAAATCAAAACTTCACTGAGATTCCACTTCACTCCAGTCACAGTGGCAAAAATGAAGAATAC
>PVKS010046191.1:0-13426 GCA_004027875.1 Aplodontia rufa
CCAATCAATAAACATAATAAATAATGAAAAGTATTCCAGGTCTATGCTATGTCACAGTTGGGGGATGAGGTCCTTAAAAGAAAAGATGGGCTGGGAGAGATAGAGAGATCAGAAAAGGTTAAACAAAGGTAGGATATAGAAAGGAAGAGGCCAAGAGGTAATAAAGGAGCAAAGGAGAAAATGATGCCAAAAGAAAAGAACAAGAGGGGGAAGTTCAGAGGAAGCCTTGGCAAGCTCCCTAGTTCATGTACTAGTTGTAGTAAACAGCTTGTCCCAACCCTGCTGCTCCCTGTATTGTGGGCATTAGAGTAAGTTATCACTGCCCTTTGAAATCCTTATTAGTTTTCTAACAGTTTTGGAAAAGTTCTTTCTGTGCTGACATACAGCTGGTCTGCTTTGATTTTCAAACATCAAAGCTATTTTTATAAAAATAAAGGTTATTTTCTCAAGAATGTCTAAAGGTTTTACATATGTGTAAAGGAATGACTGAAGTCTGACGTTGCAAAGCTGTCAGATGGCCTTATCTTTGTCCTTTGAGAGATCAGTGCTGTCTTATTCCTTGAAGTCTGCATGTTTCAGTTGGGCTCCGCATTTATTTCATTGACTTGAGGGTTTTCCTCCTAAATCGAACTTAGTTTGGGGTTTAGTTGGATCCTAGTGTAGCAGATAAGGGGAGATCACACACAGATCTCTAAGAAAAAACAGATCAGCATTCACATTCTTTGATTCCTACTCTTTCCCACTGAAAACTGAATTTCTGAATATCTGAATGTAGCAACTCGCCAAGAGGTTAATTTCAAGCTACCATATAGATTTTAGAGCCATGTACTATGTGCTACTGCACCTTATTTCTAGAATACTTGGGGTTACATTCTGCTGGTGGCACACCCACAAAGACAAAATAGAACAAAAAAATGTCCAGAGAAAAATAAAATAATGAAGGATAGGAAACCAGGAGAAGCCATAGGAGGACAGGCTAAATTGGCATTTTGAGCCTGAAAAGATGAAGGCTCAAGAGGAATGTAATAGAAGAACATGCAGTTGTGATGAGTACAGTTAATATAAACTTCGACCCTGGAACACAGGAATTGGGGGGCTACCCCCTTGAACTTGAAAGGGATGATTTTAGGTTGCAAGTTTGCATATCAAATGCTTAACTCAAAGAATTTCTTTCCCTAAGGGATGGGGCAGGCAAAAAATAGAGATTCCAAAATGTGTGGGCCAATTCGTGAATGATGGATTTCTCCTGGGTTATTCTGGGAAGCTGAGATGCCTGGGGCCCCCTCTAGCTATGCACATGTCTCTCAGTGTGGCTGTTAGCAAGTAGTACTGGGGGGTGTGGATCAAGGGGATACCTCCAGGATCATGTCTCTAAAAGGTCCCTGGTGCTACCCTCAAAACTAAAATGATAATGCCTGGGCTATGAGGCTTGAAACAGTTAGTAGGTGCTGCTCAGGAGGGCATGAGGCCACTAGGTCAGATGATACTCCTGCTGCCTCCTCTCAGGAGTTAGGTTACCATCAAGACAGCCAACAGAGATGGAAACAGCTCAGTAGGGATTGAGGTTGTTGAAAGAGCTTTTGGTTTGGTCTAGGGTGGCTTCAATCCTACATCTGTTGTCATATATTTATTTTTTTTTGTTTTAAATGAAAATAGATTTATTGTGTTCTTTTCTGTTTTAAAAATAAGTTTAAAGAGTTTCTGGGCAGAGTATAAGGAAGCATAAAATAGAAAATGAAAAATACTGTAAAACTGCTAATGTTTTGATACACACACTTAGACTTTTCCCTGATTCACACTCACGCTATTTTTTGTAAAAATTGGATTGAACTTCAATATTGTCTCACAGTCTGCTTTTACACTTAGTAATATATCTTTAAATGCACAACAATGTTTTCTAAAATATTTTTCTGATGTCTACAGATTATTTTTGTATGGAAATAACAGTTCACCTTAAAAAATCTAATTGATGGGTATTTGGGTTGTTTTAAATTTTTTGCTATTCACAAGCAATGTCACTGAATTATCCTTACGTATATATCTTTGTGGATTACCATATTCTTCCTTTGGGATAACTTGCCTAGAGGTGGAGCTGCTAGTTCCACACTACTTCAAGTGACCTACACAATGGCACTGTCATAATGGTTTATTTCTTTAACAGAGAAAAAGAAACATCATGGAATTTAGAGTAAAACCATGTAGGGTCAAGCCCAAATTTAGCCTTTTGGTCACTTAGGATCTGTGTGTCAGTTTCCTCATCTATAAAAAGGATATTAATGATAGGTACACCTCACTGGATAGTGGTGAGAAATAAATGTGGTAATGAAGAGAAACAATTTACATTTATGGTCCTCAAAAAATTTTAAATGCTCAAATACAGAGAAACTTAATTTTTTATTAAAATCTTTATCCTGTTAGGAACCCAGAGGCAACTTTGGAGTAGGTTGTTGCCTAGATGTCCCCACCCAGAGAGGGTTCCCCCAAATCTCTGAGGGTTTGCCATCATCCAGAATAACACTTCTGAACACCCAGACCCAATGCAGCTGCCTTGAGTAGTGTGGGATCTTGGAACCTAATAGAGGTCTGGCTGTCACATACCTATGTGACATTTGGCTCTCCAACAGATCCATGCTACCTGGCAATTGTTTGTCATTGTCTGTTGCACAGGGGAGGAAAGTTTATCATGTTCTCTTCCTTGCTGGCCCTCTATAAATACACCCAGATTGTGTGGGACTGAATTGAACACTCTGGCCACAAACCAACTTTCTCGGGAAGAAAGAGATCAGTTGCATTACAACACAACTTGGAATTCCTTTCCAAACTTCTGGTGCTTTTGCTTTGAAAAAAAGTAAAAACTGCTGCTATTCATCATTGTTAGCCAAAAGCAATTATAGATTATGGGTTTATTTTTTTCACATAGAAGGGAGCATATAGCAAAAACATGGTGCTCTTTATTAGATGTTGTGAGACACTTAGCCAAATTCTGCCACTTAGCAAATCCTACCTGGGTTTTCATGACTGTCTTTCTCCAAGTCAGTTTTGTACTACTTTCCATTAATGGCAAAGTCATTAATAACATAGAGAAAAAAAATCATCCCATAACAGAGATTCTTAAATTGTATGGAAGATAAGAGCTGAGTGGGTAGGAAGAAAAGGAATAAGCGTTTGTGGGGAAAGCAGTTACCCTAGCCCAGAGAAGGTGGCATGGCATAAGTAGGAGTCAAGGAAATATGGGACTCAGAAAAGGAAAGGCAGTGAGTCTTTTTGTGGCAGAGAAAACAATAGATAAAAAAGTTGTTTAGGGATCAACAAAAAAAATACATAAAGCAAAATGTAAGGAGAAGTCATATTGGAGACTACAGTGCATAATAAAGCAAAGACAAAAAAATATTGTAGGTTCCTAGAAATCAAGGGATTTTTCCAGTTCCCATGGGCTGATGGTTAAATAAGACAGGCCTGGACTGGGACAACGGTGTGAGGACAGAAAAAGGTCTCTGGAACAGGGAATGTCATAGAGAATGACCTGAAAATTCTTGGTGGTGGGTTACAGGGAAAAATGTTCAGGACTACAGACATCAGCAGAGAAGTGATAGGGCATGGTAGGTCCAACGAATATGCTGAAAAGCAGAGGTGACTTCCAGGCGTGATTGCTCACACCTGTAATCCCAGTGCTCCGGAGGCTGAGGCAGAAGGATCACGAGTTCAAAGCTAGCCTCAGTAATTTAGTGAGGCCCTAAGCAACTTAGCAATACACTGTTTCAAAATAAAACAATAAGATGTAATGCTATACAACATAATCCTTTTTTAGAGATATTGTAGGAAGGGGAAGGGAGGGATAAGGGTGGGTAATTGGGGGGGCACTCCTGGGGGTAAATGTAATATCCAGATTCTATACACATTTTATATTATTTTGTTAAAAACTTGTATGGTTGTTCAAAAATAAAAAAAATAAAACAATAAAAATAAAAAAGGGCTAGCGATGTGTGTTGCTCAGTGGTCATGTGCCCCTGGGTTCAACCCCTGGTACAAAAAAAAATGAAAAAGAAAAAGAAAAAATGCACAGGCTATTAAAGACGGACTCTGATGTGGCCTTCCCTACAGCAACTATTCCTGGGAGGCGAGCCTGATAAATTTGTGCAATAAGCAGGTGTGCAAAAGATTTTGATCACTTTGTTCACTTTCATAGTCCACAAATAAGAAAGTGTCTCAATATTGAGCAAACTATTCCTAAGGTATGGATCAATCTAGGACTTCGGGACCCAGGAAGACAGGAGTTTAAAAATAAAATAGGCACCCAAGTATCACTGCTTCATCTCAGCTCTTCAAGCCTCAACAAGTTGAGCATGGAGCTGAAAGGTGGCAGCCAGGAAAAAAAAGTTCCTGTTACTTAGTCTTTGATAGTAGTAGATTGTCCATCTTTGCTCAGTACCATATTTTAAAGCAATAGAAGAGGAAGAGAGATCATGGATTTTTCAGTTTCTATCAAGTTCAGGAGCTTGTAAACTAACTGAATGAAAGTTTGTGCCAAAGACATGGTGCTAGTACACTGTTTTCACCAAAAATTGAACAAGGGGCCATTCTATATGACTTTTGAGAAGACTGAGAATGTTCTGTACATACTTTAAAGGCAAAATTCTGGTATGCCATTGTATATTTTTTAATAGTGAGAAGAATCCCCTACAGTTCTGCTTTCTCTGTACGTGCACATAATCTTTTCCTCCCAAATTCATGTCTGTTCCTATACAAAATATATCCACTCCATCCTAACAGTCCTAAAAATCTCAACCTATTACAGCATCAACTGTCAGTCCAAAATCACCTAAAAATCACCATTAGCTCAAAAGTCCCAAATTCATCATCTGAATCAAGTATGGGTGAAACTGCACTCCAACTGTGCACCTGTGAAGGTAGAAAACAAGTTATCTGTTTCTAAAATCTGACATGGGGGCAGACATAGGATAACAATTAGAGATATTCTGATCAACTGTGGGGTGCAGGGGAATGGGGAAAGGCAAGTCAAAAACTGGAACAGAATCCTTCACTTAACTTGTGTGATGAATATATACTGGCCACTATGTGCCACACTTCATTCTAATAGCAGAAGGTACAGCAGTGAGTCGGACAGAGAAGACCTTGTCCTTGGGGAACCGCTGTAAACTAGCTCCTATAGACTGTCTAACTGCAACACTTTGCTGGCCTTAGCATGTGCACTGACCAGCAAGAAGGGCACGAGGGTATTAAGACGGAGAGAAGAAGCAGTGTCAAGTGCCAGCCAGTGTGTCTTGGTGAAAGGTCAGATCAGCTCATTGTCACGACATGTTTGAGTAGAACTGAACAAGCAGAGTCCTATTATATAAAGTGCATACATTTCTTGGAGACTGTTTTAGGGAAACCACACAAACTACAAGTAACTGCCATAATTAGAAAAGCACTAGAGTTGATAACAAATTAGGGAAATGTGTTCTAAGAAGGTATGGAGAAGGCGTACAGTCACTGCTTCCCTCTGGTTCCCTCACTCCTCTTTGTGAGGCTGTCACGAAACACAGTAGTCTCTCCAACACATCTAAGCACCCACGATGGCAGCTGAAGAAAAACACCATAATCTCTCTCAATCTTTCTCACAGTTTCAGTAATTTTTGAGGCTTCAGTGAATGGATGGCACTCAACATTCAACAGCCAAGGAGCCACTTTTAATTGGAGTCCCGACTAAAAAAAAAGTGTGTAACAAATTGATTAAAGAGTAATAGTTAACACATTCATCAGGGAATCTAAACACCTCATTGTGAGAATTTCTACTTAAAGTTCAATGAGGGACAAATCTCTGCAGGTACTAGAATTTTCTTTTCATTTTCTACTGTGGGACCTGGAGAAGCTACTGGTCTGCTTTGAGAGGGTCATGCCACACTACTGTCCCCTCTTGAAAACCAAACTACCACTTGCTACAGTCCCTCCTAAGTCCTGGCTAATGGCCAAAAGATGATTGACCCAATTTAGACACAAAGCTATTCTCATTCTCTAAACTACTCCATCATGCAGTAGAAAGGAAGGTTATTTTTTTTTTAACAAAGAGACAGGAATAGTGCAAGAGAGAGAAAGAATCAATTGTATTTCGTTTTTTAGATAGTTTACATTGCTCCAACACTTAGTTGTATATGTGGTGCTGGGATCCGAACCCGTGTTCTTGTACATACCAGGTCAGTGCCATAACTGCTGAGCCACTGCTCCAGCAAGGTTAATGACTTTTAATAACAAGCTTTTTTTTTTTTTTAAGAGAGGGGGACAGTGAGAGAGAGAAAGAAACAAATAATTTTTATTTGGTTTTTCATGTGGCTTTCGTTGCTCCAAGAGTTTGCTGTGTATGTGGTGCTGAGGTTTGAACTCACATACTCGCGCATGCCCGACAAGTGTTGTAACCACTGAGCCACAGCTCCAGCCCCCAAGGTGAATGATTTTTAATAACAAGCTTCACCTCCTTGCCTTGTAAACCCCACCAGGCTTAACTGAACTCCTTGCTTCTAATTTCTGATCTCTAAAATACCTTTTATGCTGCCAGCAGTTAACCTCATAAAACACTGATCTGACCACGTCAATCTCAAGCTCCATTCACAGGCGCTCCACTGACAACTGAGCAAAACAGTAAAACTTAGAATCCTTTTTTTTTATTAATGGGGATTAAGCCCAGAGGTTTTTCATCACCAAGCTACATCTGCAGTCTTTGCTTTTTTTTTTTTTTGGTGTCCCTGGGCTGGGTGGGCATGACACAGTCCTTTTTTATTTATTTATTTTTTGAGACAGTCTTGCTAACTTGCCTAGGCTGTCGTCAAACTGGTCATCTTCCTACCTCAGTCTCCTAAGAATCACAGATGTGCACCACCACACCCAGCTCAGATTCCTTATTATGCCATTCCTGGTCCTCCAGTATTTTGTAACACCTTTTAGAACTGACCCGTTCCTCCCCATATCCTCTTCACTCTGGCCAGTGGCCTCAGCTCCTCATCCACATAGGGATATTAACACTTTCATATCATTGAGCCTCTGCTCTTCCACATTCTTCTTCCAGGAAGACCCTTTCTTCCAATATCTACGAAAAGACTCCTCATCTTTCAAAGCCTGGATTAAAGGTTACTTTTGAATTTTTATCTAATTCATCCAGTAAGAGTGAATCCTTCTCTTCTCTGGGATAGCATAATATTTGTTTTATATTTCTCTTATGAGACTTACATTAGAGCCTGGATTAAATTTATGTAGGTGCATTCTCAACATTCTCCTTGAAATCAATGGCCATGCTTAAGCTATTTCTGTATCCTTGCCCACAGCCCCTAACCCAGGTACTTGTCACATAGACTTGCTTAACATCAGATAAATGAATCAAAATGGTGATGATATATGCATGTGTTGACAGGTATGTGTAGCAGGTGGTGAAGATTCTCTATGTCCTTAAATCAACAGAGTCCACCAAACTTGACACTAGAGAAAATATGCACTCTCAATAAATAAAATAACTCTTAAATAAATGTTAAGTATAAGCATATATACATAAACATATAAACATATATGCATATATAATTTATATATATGTTCATATGAACTATATTTTATTTTTTGCCCTCTGAGTTTCATTTGAAAAGGAGTCATAGAAGTAATTATGGTGTGACTTCCTAGAACAATAGACAAGAACAAAGTTCATTTGACCAAGTAAAACTCGGTTCTGAGCTCTATCTCAACATCTTATAACAAAACCTGTAGCTTTAACAATAACTTTTACTGTGAGTTATCAGATTGCAATTATCGATCAACCAATTTGCCACACAATAGCTCAGAGAATGACATAACTGAAAAAGAAATCAGCAATAAGAAAATTGCTCCCCACAGGGATACTCTTATCCTATGCTTGTGTTTGACGAACAAAGACAGCAGCACCCCCCTGGGTTCTGGTGTGGAGATCTTTCAGCTCTCCACCGCCTTCAAGAATCCATACGCAGCTATAACGAACTGCCTCTAGCTTGGCTTAATCTTTTGTATTAGCTCATTAATGAGTCTGGATTCCTTCCCCATTTTCCATGGTATCCCAGGCAGGCACAAAGGCTCAGGCAGCAGGGGGCATCTTTCCTTTTGCCTGACAACAAGTGGTCACTGGTCCCCGTCTGTGGCTAACAAATTCCTCAGTCCTTTGAAGGTAGATCCCACGGAATGGGTCTCATCTGCCTTAAGCTCTGCAATGTAAAATAGAGCTTCGAGAATTTGGGCCTTAAGCAGTGTTCCTGGCATCTGTGACATCACCCCAACAGCTGAGGGTGATGGTGTCTCAGGAAAGCTCAGGAGCCCCAAGCCCTGTGAATTCTTTCTGCTCCATTGGCATGTGAAACACACACACATACAAACATATTATATGCTGTTCAAAATCATTCTAAATACCTTCTAGAAGACATCTGTCAATAAGGATACCATGTCAGCCGTGTTTTAAATATAGTAATCTCTCAACATATTCAACCAGGGAGCAAAATGCAAAAGGAATGCAGATTAACTTGTCCTGAACTTTATACTTCTGAAGTCTTTCTGTTTGATCCTATCCTTTCCTGAAAGGTCCTGGGAGGGCTGAAGATAAAATGGGACTTGCAGATCATGTGGTAAGATCTCTAAGCTGTACTCCAAGGGCAGCTTGCCTATTTATAGAGTATGTACTTTACAACAGGGTTCAAACTTGGGAAAATCTTAAGCACTTGACTTACACACACACACACACACACAAACACACACACACACACACACACACACACACATTTAATTTACCTCCTTCATTTTCCATTCAGTTACTGTGAGCCAAAGTAAATTTTAAATAGTTCAAAAATCTGTCAAACTTTGGCTAGATATATTTCCCAAGAATCTTTAGAATTTAGATTATTATATTTGGAATTTTAAAATCACTTAAACACTCCAAACTAGAAACACCGTAGTCTCTCCATTCCAGAAGTTGACAAACTGAGGCATAGAGACTCAAACCATTTTAAAAGGTCACTCTTGATTTCCCCTTATGCTAGCTCTTCACACTATAATACCATCAAGACAAAGAGTATCTGTAATTTATTGAGTGACTAACACATGCATACCTTCTCTTTAATACTTATGCTAATTATTCAAGATGGATGATAGTATACCCATTTCACAGATATTAGGAAATTTGAGGATAGATAAATTAAATAATTTACCTTAAAGCCAAGTAACTCCAAGGCTGACACATTTGGGAATTAAAAGGATCAGTTTGGTTCTGAACATTTTGTTCTTTATCCCAAGCTAGATGTCCTAGTGCTTTGACCTCAAATTTCTTAGTGGTCTAAATCACACAGCAGGAAGCCTTTATAACTAAAGCAGGTAGTAGTGGTTTAATAAAAACTCATGTAGGACACTGAACCTTAAATAGTTCTTTTAAAACTTTAAACAGGGTGAACATTTTTCTTGTCACTCACTATGTCCTTTCCTTCCCCACTCCAGCATGCCTATGCACATATGTACCTCCCCCCTCACAATAATGGCAATGACATCTAAAAGGCTACCTGGTGATTGCTACATGTGTTGAATATTGTTTTGGGTCAGTGAAGCTGTTATAGTTTCTCATTGCTGTTTCCATCATAACTAAAAATAAACATGTTTGCTAAGTGGTGTTTCCCCTATCATGCTTATGAACTTCTGTTTGTGAATATACATGTAATACTTACACATATCCCTGTAAAATTTCACCTTGCTAGCTTTCTCTTGTCATAGCAGCCTGCTGATATATTTTTGGATCTCGATTGTGTTACCTATGTCTTAGCTAAACCTGGCTTCCTTCATGTTATCACTGAATATTAGAAGTATGACTTCTCAGTTTTCAGTTTAGACACTGGTACAAAGCAAACACCTAAAAACTTCTCTCCAGGGGACGTTCGTTTGTTGAGAAAATATTCTTTAGGTCTAATAACTAATTAGCTACACACCAAAACTAAATGAGCATTTTGCCAATCTTTCTTGTTACATGTTTAAAAACAAATTATAGAGCCAGGTGTAGTGGTGCACAGCTATAATCCCAGTGTCTTGGGACGCTGAGGCAGGAGGACTGCAAGTTCAAAGCCAGCCTCAGTAACTTAGCAGGGGGCTCTAAGCAACTCAGCAAGACCCTGTCTCAAAGTAAAAAATAAAAAGGTCTAGGGGCTTGTGGTTTAGTAGTTAAGTGCACCTGAGTTCAATCCATGGTACCCCTCCCCAAAATAAAAAAAAAATCAAACACCAGACTCTCTGTCAAACATCTAGCTGAAATTTAGACATACCATGTCCATGTCATTGTTTTGATCCAGTAAGACACCAGCACGCCTGCGTGCACACACACACACACACACACACACACACACACTAGGAGAAATGGCTTTATTTGGTCTGGGTGAGCCCAAGTACCTCCTAGTAATCACCAAGATTGTTGCTGAGAACTCACACTCTCCAAGAATCTAGACTAGAATTTTGTGAAGATGCGATATGAGGATCCCTGGTTTGTGATTTCTATAATCCAATTTCTACTCTTTATTTAAGATGAGGGTTTAAAAAACAATGTGTCAGACTCCGGTCATTTTGTTCTTTTTCTATTTGTTGCAATGCCCTGAAGTTTACCAACAGTGATATCTTCATAATAACTGTAAAATTCCTCATTGCCCTAGGATATATGCTCATCTGACTTGGTACTCATTTTTTGTGACATACCGCAATAATACTTCACTTAGTTTTATTGTTTCTTATCAGCTACTCATCTACAATACAGAATGCTCAGAGAAGTAACGACTTAGAAAAATATGGACTATCAGAAAATATGTAGATCAACTTATTAAATAGAAAAAGATAATACTTTAAGCCTCTTAAGAAATTATCCAATAAAACTCAGGGCATATGAATGAAAATATCATTTTCAGTCTGGACATTAAATAGAACTCTGCTGGAGACACACTTCACTTAACAGTTGCTATGCAAAATCACTGTGGTTGCTATCTAAGGAAAACATGAAGTTAGAGATACAGGATCGATTATCATTTTACATTCACTAACTACCAGCAATGAACCCACAAAGCATGTGAAAATATCGTTGGTCATGTGTCAAGTGAATTTACAGCTGAAGGTTAGGTCTTAAATAACCACAGATATGCAGAACTGGGACCAAACATTTGGTTGGGCCAATTAACATGGTACTGTCATCTGAGTAAGACTGTCCACTTCATACAGACAAGCTAGTTCAATTTTGTCAGAATCCTAAACGACATGGGCAAGGAAAACTTGCATGTGTTGGTCATTAGCTTCAAAGAAGACATTTTGACTCACTAGTTAAAACATGGACCTTCAGTGATCATTGCCTATGGGAATAACATCACCACTAAGCCATTAACATTATTCCATTTGGTCTCCATCTTGACCATTAATTCATTTTAGGAGGATGGTGATAGGAATTAGGGAACATTCTGTGACTCCTTGTGTATTGTAGATATTTAGCACATTCATCAGATAAACACTCGAATGAAGATGGCTCACAGGGGATTAAACTTTTAATGTTAACTTTAAGATCACCCATAGATTTTTATTGTTTTTGCAAATGGAATCCTTTAAGTGAAATCATACTTAGAAGACCAATATCTAAAGAAGATTTTAGAAATTTGGAGTTGTTCTGATTCAAATAAGAATGGGTGGGGTCTGGAGCGGTGGCTTAGTGCTTACAGTGCTTGCCTGGCATTCATGAGGACACGGGTTCAAACCCCAGCACCATGTACACGACAAAGTGTTGGAGCAATGAAAGCCATGTGAAAAACTAAATAAAATTGATTCTCTCTCTCTCTCTGTCTCTCTCTCACTATCCCTTTCTCTTTTTCTTTAAAAAAAAAGAATGAGGGACTTGGAACAACCCCCATAGCACCTCTCCCACATTCTTCATGGAACACAATCTGAATATATTGCACTAAACAACTGAGCTATCTGGCACATAAGCCCACTGACTAATATGTTGCTAATTTTGCCATCCTGGAGGGAGAGAGGAGGCAATAGAGAAATTATTATAGGACATCAAAGGAGGAGAGTGAAAGGATGACTGACTCCTCCGGGAAAAGGCATGAGGCCCCCCAGCAACAAGTCTTGCTGACTCTGCCTGCTTTTGGTTCAGTGATCCCAGCAGAAACCACCCCACCCTGTGCATCAACTGTTCAATGAGTTTAATGAGGTAGTGGGCAATAAGGTATACTTGTGACCGAGCCTAGTTAATATTCAGAATAAGAGATAAATAATTAGCAAGTTCATGCTTCATGTTATGTGGCCTTTGTTCCAAAGATGAACTGCTTAAGTATGGACTCCTGCCATGATTCGGAGCACTCACTGTGGAACAAAATGTGCTTGCGTATTTGCAACTGTGTTTACGTTGCACAACAGCCTGAAGAATGACAGCAATGGCACTACAGAATATTGATCTGTTTATTTCCCGCTCCTAGTGTGACTTTGGACAAGTCATTTCCCTCACTTAGCTTTAAATGTTTCATCTATAAAATCAGAACATTAGACTCTATGACCTTGCTCTTAGGTAACCTTTCCTTTTACTTCAGAAACTGGCTGATATTGCATATGAAAAATACCTTAAATGGAATTGAAATGTGGAAATAAATTTAGGGAAGCAACGGTTTAGTCCTTTAAATTGATTGATTAAAAAGATACATCATCATGTACAACTACCATGCACCAATAAAAAAATGAAAAAATAAAGCCAAAAATACATCTCTACATATTGCATGCATAATCATTCTATGCTACTATGTTAGCAGCTATAGGAAAAAAAAGAAATGTATACATGATGCCACACTGAAGGAGGTTAGTTCACAGAAGTAAGACTCATATCCATAAATATACACAGGTGAAAAGTTATCTCTGAACTTCAGAAATAGTATTTTTTGAGAGAGAGGGACAGCGAGAGAGAGAAAGAATCAATTTTAATTAGTTTTTCATGTGGCTTTTGTTGCTCTGACACTTCATTGTGTATGTGGTGCTGGGGTTTGAACCTACATCTTCACGCATGCCAGGCAAGTGCCATAAAGGCTGAGCTGCCACTCCAGCCTCTCAAATAGTATTTGAACACAATATATATATACATATGTGTGTATATGTATACACATACATACTAAAGGTTTATGGAGGTAGAGAACATTTATAAATGTGCATACTGTGCCACATTTGGCCAGAAGGTAAATGTAAATTGAATGTGAGAATCTGTGGATTTTGTAGAAAATTTAGAAATGTAATTCTAACTTTGAAATCTGATAGCCTTGCCTTGTGGCTTTCTAGAATTCCTATCTTATTGTAGATCTTTGTCTTTCCATAGCTAACACTTCCAATGTTTCTAATTTTAAAAAATTATGAAAGAGCACAGTACAGTAATAAA
>PVKS010046192.1:0-13427 GCA_004027875.1 Aplodontia rufa
ACCACCACCACCACCACCACCTCCATCATCATTGTCCTCACTATCATTGTCATTGTTCTTGCTGTTGTCTTTGTTGTCTCATCATAATTGTCACCATCTAGGCATATAATGTGGCTTTGCTCCCTTTCCATAGAGATCGCACTAGCTGGCTTTTATCACCCCCCACCCCCGCTCCTAACACAGTCTAGCCTACAATGAAGGCTACCAGTCTGGCTGTTAACCCTGGGTCAAGGCCTGGGCACTGTGGCTCTGCATCCTTGGCTCCTCATGCTGGTGCTGGCCTTAGATGCTGGTCTGCCACCCCTGGACCTGTGACTGGGTAGGTCGATGGCATGCGGACAGCTCAGGATCATGGCCATGGAGCGTGGCTCCTGCTGGGAGATTGTTGATGGGGAAGGACTCTGGTACACCGGCCCACCCTGCTGCTGCTCCCTTGAGCTGGGTGGAGGAACTCCAGCTACTGGGGACAGGAGTGCCCCTTCCTACACAGAGAGGGTGCTGCCTCTGCTCAGCCCAGGCTGCGAGAGGAGAGGGTCTGCTTGAGCCGGGCAACTAGAGGACGGCCCTGGGGTAGAGGGCAGGCCTGGCCCCAGCAGACTGGGTGATAACTCCTTCCCTCCATCCTGCCCTCTTTCCTTTCCTTTCTCCTTTTTCCTGATCTCATGTCCTGTTAATTCTTCAGGAGGAGAGAGTGGAAGTTGGTTATCAAGCCTGCTGCTCAGGGAGGCCCCTCCTGGAGTCGGGAGCTTCAGGAGCACCTGGTGAGGTTGTCTGGTCTTGGTGAGGTTCTGGAGGGTGCCTGAGTTGTTTGGATGAGCTGCAGCTTGGCAGGGGCAATGGGAGTCTCTGGGGGTCGTAAAGAGGCCAGGTGGGTGGATGGAGAACACAAGCCAACTGGGGGTGCGGGGAGGGCCTGCGCATGGTCAGGTGGGCTCCGAGATGGTCCCGGACCCTCAGGGGTGACTCTGGTACTATGGTGGAAGGGGCTGGGGCTGCGTCCTGGGCCAGGGCAGGGTGCAGGCAAAGGGAGACAAATCGTCGGGGAGGGAGGCCTGCGGCACCGGCTTGGTGGCTTCCATGGCGGTGCTCAGCGTGACTGAGGCCAGGATATGGGAGGACTATGCCTAGACTTCTCTCCAGGAGGAGCACAGGGTGCCATGGGAGGAGGAAGAAGGCCACTGGGGCTTGGGGAAACCTCAGCAATCAGCCCCTTGCCTGGTGAAGAAAATGTTTTCAATGTTCAGATTAATCATCAGCCGGTGCCACGTGCCTGCCTGCTGCCTGCTGGTGGCCAACGTGGGCTCCTGCTGTGGGCACTGGAGTAGCAGGACCCCTGGGGTGACAGTGACCCCCCATTAGTAGCCATCTCCCTGCACATGCTAGGAGGCCCAGACACGCGGGGATGGCATGGTGATGGCAGAGGGCGACAGCATCCCTGGGGGCCCTATCCCAGAGGGTGTTCAGGGGCCAGGGCCGGGGTCCAGCCCAGCTCAGGAGACCCTCAGCATGGCGTTGGGGGCTGTGCCAACCCAACTTCTCCTGAACCGCCCAGGTGCCCAAGGCTGTGATATGGGGTGGGGGTGCGGCGTGTGGTGGGAGTGCTTCCCACTTCAGGTCAAGCAGAGAAGCCGTGAGATAGAACAAAGCCCTTTCTCCTTATTTTTTAATGCCCATTTGATTGTAAAGTATAACACACATGTGAAAAAGGGTCACAAGCACACAACACAGTGTGTAGCTATGGGGCCACCACCCAGACCCCGCAGAGCCACCACCATGGCCATCTGCACCCTCCCTGCCTTCCTGCTGACGGCGGTCTCCCTTGGCAGCTCCCGGAGCAGGGAGCTGAGGTACGGCCTGCCCTGCTGGTGGGTTGCATGCGACGACCCCTTTGCTGCTCCTTGCTGGACGTCCAGCCACGTTTCCCGTCCTCCTTCTGGGATGGATGACGCTCTGGGTCATTTGCAATGCCCCTTGGACATGCGGGCACACCGGCTGGCACTCCCAGGCTCCTTCCTAGGAGCTGAGTGGCTGGCCACAGGTGTGTGTCGTCTTTGTTGCTTTTAGGAAACTCCAATCTTCCTTTGTCTTTCATTTCTTTCTTTTTGAGGGGAGCAAGTTGCTTTATTTTAAATTAACAGACATTTTTTTTTTTTTTGAGCTGTTAGGTTTACAGAAAAACTGAGCAAAAAGTACAGAGCTGCTCTTTGCCGCCTCCTCTCAGTGTCCCTGTCACTGTTAGTGCCTCAGTGTGGCCTGCTTTTCTCTGTGACAGCACTGGGGATGTAAGGCAGGGCCCGGGCATGTTGGGCAGGTGTGCTACCCTGAGCCGCACCCCTGCCCGGGGCTGCATGTTTCTAACCACCTGCGAACAGCGATGGTGCTCGGCAACCAGCTACAGCCCACGGTGCACGCAGGGACTCTGCGCAGTGCATTCTGTGGGTTTTGACAAGTGCATAGTGTTGTGTACCCCTGAGAGCGACGTACAGAACAGTCTCGCAGCCCTCCAAATCCCGGCTCCACCCGCCTGGCTCCTGCCGCCGTGCCGCCAGTGCTGCTGGAGCTCCCCGACGCACCTGCTGCCATCGCCAAGACTTAGATTTTTGCCAACATAATTGGCAGGTACGGGGATCTCGTTACTGTGGCTTCGTTGTGCATTTTCTTTTTTTAAAGAGTGAGAATCAATTGCACTTAGTTTTTCATGTGGCTTTCATTGCTCTGACACTTTGCTGTGTGTGTGATGCTGGGGTTCGAGCCCGCGTCCTCGCGCATGCCAGGCAAGCGCCATAACCTCCGAGCCACCGCTTGTGCATTCTCTTGACTTGGGGTGCGGCTGGGCGCCTCCTGATGGTTTGCCTTATCTGTGGGCTCTCTTTGGAGATGTGCCCGCTGGTCTTCCGGCCGTGGTTTTGGATTGCTCCTCTGTTTCTTGCCAGTTGTCATTGATCCCCGGCACCCTTCATGTGGGGCCTTTGCTGGCCCTCTTGTCACACTCACAGAGGGTCTTCCCAGGAACAGGACTTCTTAATTGTAACGAGGTTGAAGTCCTGGGACTTACGTAAAAGTCCTTTCCCTCCTCTGGGCTCACCCTACATTGGCTTTCAGCAGCTGCCTTGTGCGACTAGGGGTCCAAATTCACTTCCCCCCAACACGGCCAGCCAGCGGATGGTTCCAGAAGGGTGATCTGTTCTCCATACTCGGAGGTCTGGCCGTAGTCACAGGACAAGTGGCCGTGGGCACCCAGGCTTGGGCGTGGCTTTCTGCCTGCTCCACTGGTCCACTTGCCTGCCCTGCGTCAGCATCCCAGGCCCGATAGCTCTACAGTGAGGCTTGATTTTGGGTGCAGCCAGCTCTCTGCACACACTCCATCTTTTTTTTTTTTTTTTAAAGAGAAAGAGCGAGAGGGATAAAAGGAGAGAGAGAGAGAATGAATTTTATTTAGTTTTTCATCTGGGTCTCATTTTTCCGGCACTTTGTTGTATATGTGGTGCTGGGGGTTCCAACCCAGGTCCTTGTGCTTGCCAGGCAAGTGCTGTAACCACTGAGCCACCGCTCTAGCCCCCCTGTTGGGATTTTGGTGGCAGATTTATTGAACCAAAGCAATTTGGGAAGAGCTGGTGTCTTCACAATATCCTAATTGTAATGCACGGACGTTGGCCTGTAGTTCTTCAATGTTCTTTAATTTCTCTCAATTTGTGCTCTCTGTTTGGAGTTGTATAACGTTGCTAGATACATTCCTAGACGCTCCGTATCCTTTGATGCCCTGAAAGGACAGCTTTGTTCTTTGATGTATAAATAGACTTTGAATGTCCGTCTTCTTTCTTTCCTCTGCTGTGTTCTGGACAATACGTCCAGATTGGTCCTCTAGTTTATTCATTCTCTCATCAGCTGTATCAAATCTGCATTTTTGTTTTTGCTTTTGGTTAATTTTTAGTTTCAGACATTTTTTTTGATTCTTATTCCAGTCTCTTTTCAGTCTCTTGTGGGTGTTTCTGAGCCTTTGGCTTCTAAACCCCGTGAGCCTCGTTCTCAGGTCCTTGGTGTTCCTTGCACTGGTCTCTGCTCTTGTTCCATGGTGCTCGCTCCTGCTCTTGACCGTGGGGATTGCTTTATTCTGAGTGGGATCCCCGAGCCCTGGGCACCGTATTTGGAAAGCACTCATGAGGGCAGTTTGAGCTTTTCCAGGCTCTGTCCCCCTGGAGGAGGTAGGTGGAGGCCAAGCTGTGAGGTTCCCTGGGCCACGGCCACTGTGGCACCCTCAGGCTAGGACTCCTGTGGGGGGCGCAGGGGGGCCTTTGGGCATTGTCCTGCTCCCCGCTCTTCCCAGCTCTGCCGTGCCCTGTGGTGGTGCATGCTCAACTGGCTCTCGAGTGGGAGAGAGCAGCCTGGCAGGGGCTGCACATTCCTGTGGCACCAGCCACCGTGACCAGCACCGCGGAACCTGCACTGGCACGAGAGGAGCTGTGAGCTGGCTCACACTGTCTGCCCCCGGCCTGTCAATGGTCATTGCAGGCCAGTCGTCTGCCATTCTGTGTTATCCTCTGGGGCCTGGGCAGCTTTGGCTTCCGGGGCTACGTGGCCGGGCTCTTGCCGACCGTGGTTTGGCTTGGCTATCTGATTTTCTCTTTCACACTTTAAAGAAGATGAAAGAAATGGCATCCCACCATCTTTGGTGGAGGACTGGATCCTGCTGGCCATCTGTGGTCCCCACAGAGGTCTCCTGCTTCCTGTTGTGAGAAGCAGTGGTCATCAGAGGGAGCAGTGGAAAGAGCAGAAGAAGAAAGGGTGCCCTCCCTATTGTGCATGGGAGCATTGGTGACATTTGCGGATTTTCCTCCCATCTTATCTGGGTGAGTAGGGAATCAGCCCTGGGGCTGTACTGAGAGCAGAGGGCGAGCGTGGCCAGAGACGCCAGCTGTGGCAAAGATGCCCAGCCTCTGAGAGCCTCTGTCCCCCCAGCTGCCAGGGGAAGGTACCCCGCTTTTCTCAAGGTGCTGAGCCAATGCTCAGAACTGCAGTCTGGTGGCTGTGGCCCGGATGCAAGTCCTACTTGGAAGAGCAGATGCAGGTGTGCCCCTCCTAAACAGTGTCCAGCAGCGGATGCAGGCGTGCCCCCTCTTTATAGGGAGCCCAGCAGTGGATGCAGGCGTTTCCCTCCTACATGGTGCTCTGCAGCCCAGATTCCAGGATCAGGCCAGCTGTTGGCCTCTTTGGAATCTCGGTTTATGGGGAGCCCGGGCCTCATAAATGTCAGAGAATGTCCTCGGGAAGCCACATGTCTTCAGGGAGTGTTCCTTCCCCTGCATGGCTGCTGGGCTCTGGCTGTCATTAGTCTCCTGGACCTGATTCCTGCATAGGCCAGAAATACATGTGGTCCCAACAGTGTGGCTGCTCCAACCCTGAGCCCTTCTGCTCTACTGTGACCATAGCAGGTAGGAGAGCCAGGGAATGAAGGTGGACTTGGTACCATCTGGAAGCAGCGACACTGGGGGATCTGGGGCTGTGTGGCTGGGGGAAGGGGACAGGAGCTGCTGGGCTCCCAGCTCCATGCCCTTTCTGTGTGGGGATGGAGTCCCGGGTGGTCAAGAACAACCCCTGCCTCTGCCTTGCATGGGAGGCCAGCAGACCTCTAGATGCGGAGGTAGTGGTCATATGCTCTGGTCTTCCCACGCAGGATGTCCAGGAAGGTGGTCCCTGAAAATCCTGTCCCTGTCCATGGACAGTGCTATTTAGTCCATGGAATGTGGCCTGGCATGAGCCCTTTAGTCGCTTAAGGCAGACAGGAATGAGCAGGAGGCAGAGGTTTGGGGAAAGGTCCAGGGATGCCACCAAGGTCCGCAGCCTGGCCCCAGTAGGTGAGGGCTCCTTCCTGGTGGCATTTCCCACTGGGCTCTAAAGAGCAAGTGACACCAGCCCAGGGTGGGTTGACGAGGGCCTGCCTCTGGGTTTCTTGCTGTCTCCCATGGCCTCCTCACTTCCACAGGTGAGCAGTTCCCATGGGTGAAAGGGTACCATGGCCACTGCCACTTCGCCTCCCCCTCTAGCCTAGATGGCCAGACATGGCCAGCTGGGACATAGCAGCAAGGTGGATGGCAGTAGTGGCAGGAGCCAGGTCATCAAGCACTGACCCAATAAGGCACAGCCTGAGCTCTGTCCATCAGCATGGAGATACAAGTGTTTACCCCAGGCCACAGACCTTCACAAAGCAGAGGGGGGATCGAGGATGGCTTCTGCCTGGAGTTCACATGCTAGCCTCCACTCTGAACCAGCTGCTGCCCATCTGCCTGATCCCCTTGGCTTCCGGTCCAGAGCCCTTTCCTCAGTGCCCTGGCACATTCACATTTAGCATACGGAGCCATGTGTGTGCTGAGTTTCTAGCATTGGGCAGCCACACAGTGGCACTGATGCTGAAAGATTAACTGCAGAGAAGGAAAAGAATCTCATCCCAGAGCGAGGAGATGGGCCCTGGGAAATTGTGGGTCAGGTCTCTGGGTTCCTGGCCAGTCTCTAACCCAGAACCCGAGCACTCACATCGCTCACAGGACACAATGCGCACATGATCCCTGGGAGAGGCTCAGTGGAAGTCACCTTGACATCAAGGAACAAAGGTGGCAGTGCTCCTGTGGAAGCACGGATTGTGGGCTGATCATTTCCATCCCTGCTGCATGGCCTCTGCAGAGCCCCATGCAGGCTTGACACAGCCCCCACACTGCGTCCTTAGGAGGGGTGAGAGGACCAGGCAGGACGTGAGAGACACGCTTCTAATGTGTCAACGTGAAGTGTCAACTCAGCAGCAGGATCTCCACAGCTGTGCTGGGGCTGGTGAGGCAGCACCTCAGGTGCCAGGACTTGGACCAGGTCCAGACTGTACCGGAGCGTGGAGGTGACCCTGAACGCAGGCTGATGTGGGCTCAGAGGTGGCCCAGGGTTGCTGGAGACAGGCACACAGAGAACATGGGAGAACGAGCTCCTTTTGGGTGCCTGGGCTCAGGGGTCATGCACACACATGTGCATGAATGAGTTTGTGTGCAAGGGCGTGTGACCTGGGGAGGCAGCAGGTGTCTGAGGTGGACTCATCTCTGGGATTCTGCAGAGCATGAATGTGCACAGCGCCTGGGCAGAGCCTCAGGGCCTACTGGGGGCATCTCACCCTCAGAGGGGACTTTGCTGTTGCTACTACCTGCCTCTTTTCCTAGAGAGCTGGACTTGGCCCCGGGGCTCTGTTTCAGGACAATGACAAACCCTGGGCTCTGTCTGGGTCCCTGGTTCCCAGCCTGCATGCAGAGGGCGGGATGGAAGGAAACAGCCAGAGAGGACGTGGGGAATGCCTGGCGAGCCATGGCATGCAGGCGGGTGCCTTGGGGTGGCAGCTGTGTTAGGTTTGGGAGCCCAGAGGCAAGGAGGGAGGGGCATGTACCAGCCAGCACCAATGCCCCTTTGGTGGATGTTGGATTCGTGTCCCCCAGAGACACAGAATGAAACCAACAGGCACTGAGGCAACTGGAGCAGGCAGATTTTATTTAAGAAAGGATACACAGAAAAGAGTTCTCCGGCTGGAGTGGTGGCTCAGTGGTTACAGTGCTTGCCTGGCATGCACAAGCACCCGGGTTTGAACCCCAGCACCACTAAGTGTCAGAATCAATGAAAACCAGATGAAAAACTAAATAAAATTGATTTTCTTTCTCTGTCACTGTCCCTGTATCTCTTAAAAAAAAAAAAAAAGCCTCCTCCAGGAGAAGGGCGTCCTGGAGCTGTGCTCTGGAAAGGGGTCCAGCTCGTCTTTCTTATAGTCTCAAGATTCTCCCCCTCTGATTACTCATTGCCTTCCCTCCCCATGCCTGGGAGCAGGGTGCAGGAGCTCTGGTCTGATCTAGTCCTTTGTTCTGGGTCCACGAGAGCACCTTTATCAGCAGAAGAGAAGCCGGTGTCCTTGGCAGAGGGCCTTGTTACCATGCGGGTTCTCACTGCAGGTGTGCTTTGCCCTCTTAGAAAAATCAACCATCAGCCAATTTCCTCCTTACCGACCCCATCATTTCACCTCCACTGACCACCTAACTTACCCCCCCCCCCCAGGGTCTCAGTGCTGATGCCCTGCAGTGGCTCCTGCAGGGGTCAGGGCTCCAGGAGCAAAGCTGGGGCCAGCAGGGGTTTCCAGGTGCTGAGCAGCAGGACGAGGGCTTCAGGCACTGTCAAGATGGCAGGGACAGTGGCCCTGGTGTGGCTGGGACTGACAAGGCCCCATGGGGAGTCTGCTGGCCCACTGAAGTGCCTGGGGCAGGGAGGGCCTGCAGCTTCAGTGCAGGAGGCTCCGCTGGTGCCCAGCCCTCCTCCTAAGGAGCTTGGAGGAGAATAAATAGCGGCAGCTCACTCGCACACAATCTGCTCTTTTATGGAACTGCGTGGCTCTTAAAAGCCCCGGTAAAAGCCTCCGAGGGAACGTGACGGAGTGAGACGGAACAATCGATAGCAGCTCAGCATTGCTGGAACCTGCGCTGCGGACTGGGCGATTT
Organism: Aplodontia rufa; assembly: GCA_004027875.1. NCBI lineage: Eukaryota > Metazoa > Chordata > Mammalia > Rodentia > Aplodontiidae > Aplodontia > Aplodontia rufa. Next base: position 8,508 of record PVKS010046192.1, read on the forward strand.
GGATGTCATTAAAATACGCTGATCAGATGCACGCCAGGTGCAGCCACTTGGCCGAGGACGAGGAGGGCAGAGTGGGGACGTATTGGCTCCGACTGGTGACTGACTAGGTCTGCGGGGCATGCAGGGAGTAGCCAGGGCCTTCCAGGGGCCCTGGGTACAGCTGTGAGGGGAGGGGAAGACCGGGTAGGGGGCTCCTGTGGTACAGCTCCCCAGCAGTGAGGAGGGGCTGCTAGCAGGCCAGTGACCTTGGGGACACCTGCCCTGCTGGGCCAGCAGGACCTTGGATTTCCATCTGTAGCAGGCAGAAAAGCTTCTGGGGATGATGGCTTCCTGGTGGCCACCCAGTCTTGGGACACAGGGATGCTGGCTGAAGGGCCTCCATGCACTTGGAGGATCTGGGAGACCTGAACTCTGCCAGACTAGGGGCAGGGCAGTCTGTGCTCTCTTGGGGGACAAATGGGGGCTGCTCCAGGAGCCTAGGTGTCCACCACACTGGGGTTTGCTGGTGTCCAGAGGGTAGAGTCTCCATATGCTCAGGCCACGTCTCAAAGGACCACAGGTTGGGCATATACACAAAATTCATTTTCTCAGATTTCTGGGCACCTGATGTCCAAGGTCAGCTGTGGGCAATTGGTTCCCTCTGAGGCTCTCCCCATGTGGACAGCACCTTCTCCCTGTGTCCTCTGTGAGCATCTGTGTCCTGGTCCCTCTTCTGGTAAGGACCATGGGCAGACTGAATTGGGGTCCTCCAGTGGCCCCATTGAACCTTGGGCCCTCTCGACGGACCACGTCCCTGTGCAGGCAGGCTCTGTGGGGCACAATTCCTGTGACAGGTGCCAAGCCAGACCCTGCCACAGATGGTGGGGCCCTTGTGTACCCAGGGCGGTGGCCTTCTCCCTCACCTTCTCCTCCAGGCCCAGAGAGCTCCAGAGTGTGGCCAATAGGTCAGCTGCTGCCTACAGGTCCTTCCTCAGTTTCTTGTCCCCAGGGTCCTGCCACCCTGATGGCATCAGAGGCTCTTGTCATTCTCAGGGCTGCTGTCATTGTCCCCAGGCCTGTCCCTTCTCCCCGTCATCTTGTGCACAACCCTGGCGGTGGGTTGCAGGAGCCACTGTCCCCAAGAGAAGCAGCTCCTGGGAGCATGGCTGCCCTCAGTGACCCAGCATGGGTTGCCTGGCCAGCCAGAGCTTCAGGTTTGGACCTGAGCCTGCTGCAGGGGACAGCAGCTGGCATTGGGCCCTCCCAGCTGGACAGCATGCAACACCGTGGGGTGGGCACTGCCCACCAAGCCTCACCAGCAGCTGGAGAGATGGGAGATGCACTTGGAGCCTAAAGGGCCTCTCCATTGCCAGGTGATTGCCAGGTGCAGCGTGTCAGAGTTTCACAACAGGAAACCAAACGTGCATACAAGCGCATTCTGAGGCCGAGTTTTCAAGGGCTTCAGGGACCTGGTCCTGGGCCTCCTGGAGGGGCAATGGAGCAGGAGTGAGGCTGGGGCCATCCTTCCTCCTCTCTGGGATGATGCCTGGGTTCTGGCCATATGGGTGCTTGTGTTTACTGACAGCGGAGGGGCTGCTTTGGGGAGCGGTGGAGGCCTGGGGCATCTGGGGTGAAGAGCTGGCCGTGTTCCTTGCTGCTCCTGCCTGGCATGGACCACGGGCCCAACCCTCTCAAGGCATCCTGGCCCAGTGCGGGAGAAAAGCTTGTGCATTTCAAAGGTGAGACTGAGGATCAGGGGCGGGAAGGGACCTACTGCCCTGGGTGTCCAGCAGGACAGAGTGGGACTGAAGGTCACCCAAGTGACTATCTCCTTGTCCTGCTCTAACTGGTGGGCTTCCCCAGGAAGGCTGGGCCTCATGGGTTTGGGGAGCACTTACAGAGGGGTCAGAGGCAGGGGCAGGGAGAACACCACTGAGGGGGAGGGACAGGAGGGCCAAGCCAGGCCTCTGGCCAGGCTGAGGGATTGGCAGGCATCCTGGTCCTTCTTCGTCCACTCGTCCAGTGTTGGGTGAGGTCTCTGAGAGGTTCCCTTCTCTGATGGGAAGCAGGTGGCCGAGTAACTCCCAGAACAGCTGCCCCGTGGCACTGCCTGGCTGAGGCCCGTGGGTGCCATGCAGGGCGGGTCTCCAGGGCTCACTTGCAGAGAGCCGAGGACACTGGGCCTCTGCCCATCAGGGCACACTGCACTGCCAGCTTGTGGCCTGTGGCCGCCTGTTCCTTTCTTCTCTTCCTTCTGCAATTACTGCCCCTCCTCCTCCACCAACACCTTAGAGATGGGTCCAATTATCACGTCCCTGCAGCAGGCCTGGAGGCACGGCGGCCGCACTGCCCTCAATTTGCAGGCAGCCCTGTGTCTGGTTCCCTGGGCGCCCATTGCATGCTGTGCCCAGCCAGGCCGGCTCCTGGAGAAGCTGAGGCCTGAGGCTCACGGGGCCTGCGTGTCTGGTCTCTGATTAAGCCCTGCTTGCCTGTGGTGGTTCTGCTGGCTGACACGGGGCGTGAGCACCCCAGGGACCTCAAAACCACAGCTCTGGGGAAAGCGCCCAGGACTGGAAGATGCTTTGAAGACACATCCTGGGCCCACTGCCAACCCAGGCTCTCTCAGCCCCACAGTTAGTGGCACAGATCTCTGCTCCCTGAGAGCTGCTGCTCCCCACTTCTGGCCATACCTAGATGCTCCACCAGCAGCAGGTGGCTGTAGAGCTGGGTGGCAGGAGAGACCTGGCACAGCCCCCTGCATTCACAGCAGAGGGGAAGGCAGGCTGGCGAGCTGGGAGCCCCGGCCTCCAAGGTGGAGCAGATTTCCCACCTCGCCAGCCTCCCCACGCTCTGACTTCCACAGGGACTTGACCTTCACCAGGTCTGAAGGAGCTGTGCAGGGGTCACCCACTGGCACTCAGACCCCAACTCCACCACCCACAAGCTGGGGGCACTCAGGACACAAGGGGCAGAGGTGTGGATCGGTGGCAAGGTCTGCTTGGCATGTGTGCACCGCTGGCTTGGATCCCAGCATGGGAGAAAAATAAGATACAGCGTCTTGGAAGCTTGATGTTTCCATCCTGAACATGGACACCAAGGGCAGCACCCCTGCCTCCAGCACGAAGGCAGGCTCCTTTCCACCCTCACAGCCCTCATGAGGGCCACCCCTGTCGGTCCTGCTGGTCCAGCTGTCTCTGCAGGCCCCTCCCCACACAGGCAGGGTCCTATGCTGTGAGAGCTCCCGTCACCTGCCCCTGGCCTGGGCCCTCTTGCCCTGGGTGCTGTGGTCTATGGCTGCTGGGGTCTCAAGATCTCAGCACTCGGTGGCCCAGCTGGAGACAAGGCCCCTCCTTGCTGGCCATGCTCTGATGGAGATGGAGGAGCAACTGTCCATGCCCAGCTCCCCCTGACCCCTGTGCCAGGGCCATCGACTCAGACACTATGGAACCTGGGCAGGCCTGGGTGGACACCTGAGTGTGGGCCTGCGGGAGTGGGCTCAGCTCAGTGGGGCCCCAGCATGTCAAGAGAAGTCGGAAGGCTGGGCTCTGATCTGGTGTTGTTCACAAGTGTTGGCAGTGGGTGGAGGAGGGTCTACATGGAAGGACACACAGCTGGGTGACCAGGGCTGCCCAGGCTGAGGGGTCCATGAGGAAGGACACAGAGCTGGGTGACCAGGGCTGTCCAGGCTGAGGGTCCATGAGGAAGGATACAGAGCTGGTGACCAGGGCTGTTCAGGGCTGAGGGGTCCAGGAGGAGAGGGATGAAGGAAGGAGGGAAGCCAGGAGCCAGCAAAGGGCATGGTGACAGGCGCCTGGCCTCTTGAGAGCCCATCTGTGCAGGCTGCGAATGTGACCAAGTATGTTTGAGTGTGACAATCCACTGACTGCCACACACCAGGCCTCAGTGTGTTGGGCTCAGGCACACTGAGGAGTCAGGTGGGGCATGTGCAGGGAGCAGTGTGTGCGGGCTGGCAGGTCCCCAGAGGCCAGGGGCTTTGGGAAAGGGTCCTGTGTGTGCTTGGGGTCACGGAGCCCAGGTGGAGGCAATTTCAGACTCAATCCCTGCAGCCCCTTGGGCCAATGAACACCATGTGTATCCGCCATGGGTGGTGGGGGCAGCCCCCGTGTGTGTCTGCACATCCTGCAGCCTGCTTAGTGGGGCTGGAACCCCAGGGACTTCGGAGCGGCCACTCCAGAGAGGCAGTGGCAAGAGTGCTCTTTCTTGCTGCAAGAAGCACTTGGAGGCTAGGTTTGCTGGTGTGCGTGCAATGCACACGTGTGGATCTGTGTGCAGTGTGCATGTGCCATGTGCCTGCATAAAATCTCTGTGTGCATGTGCTCATGTGTGTCAGCATGTGTAATCTGTGTGTCATCTGTGTGCTCATGAATGCAGCATGTGTAATCTGTGTGCCATCTGTATGCTCATGTGTGTCAGCATGTGTAATCTATGTGCCATCTGTATGCTCATGTGTGTCAGCATGTGTAATCTGTGTGTCATCTGTGTGCTCATGTGTGTCAGCATGTGTCATCTGTGTGCCATCTGTGTGCTCATGTGTGTCAGCATGTGTAATCTGTGTGCCATCTGTATGCTCATGTGTGTCAGCATGTGTCATCTGTGTGCCATCTGTGTGCTCATGTATGTCAGTATGTGTAATCTGTCTGCCATCTGTATGCTCATGTGTGTCAGCATGTGTAATCTGTGTGCCATCGGTGTGCTCATGTGTGTCAGCATGTGTAATCTGTGTGTCATCTGTGTGCTCACGTCAGCATGTGTCATCTGTGTGCCATCGGTGTGCTCATGTGTGTCAGCATGTGTAATCTGTGTGCCATCTGTATGCTCATGTGTGTCAGCATGTGTAATCTGTGTGCCATCTGTGTGCTCATGTGTGTCAGCATGTGTAATCTGTGTGTCATCTGTGTGCTCATGTGTGTCAGCATGTGT
>PVKS010046193.1:0-13427 GCA_004027875.1 Aplodontia rufa
ACTATCACCACCACCATCACCACCATCACCACCATCCCTGCCATCATGGTCATCAACATCATCACCACACCATCATCACCACCACCATCACCACCACCACCACCATCACCATCATCATCACCACTACTACCACTGTTACTTACATTTACTGAGAGCTTAATATTGCTAAGGCGTTGCTTAAGCACTTTCATCTCACAACAATCTCATGAAGAAACCAAGTCTAGAAAGAAGAGCTGACATCTCAGGGCACGTGGCTCTGTGTAGCAAAGGTGGCTCAGCAAGCCCAGGAAGGTGTCTCTGGGAAGAGTGCTACAGCTTCCCTCTCACACCCATCTACTTCCCACCAGATCATGACCTCTCAAAGAGCCAAGCCTCTGCCCTCTTCACTTCTATGCTCCTGGCCTCCCTTGGGGATACACACACACCAAATTACTCTGAGTAAATGCATAGAGTTCCTCCAAAACAGCTCCACACAAGGAGCTCAGCAAATTGAGCTGCCTCCCTGGACATGTACTGAAAGAACAAGCAATATGAAAATCAGGGGCCCCCTCTGACTCCTCGTAGCTCGTCTCGGGGCCCACTGCAGGCCAGGCTTCTGCCTACATCTTTCCTGGCCACCCTACTCCAAACAACATCTTGTGGAGCCCAGAGTTGGAAATGGTACACAGATTCAGCTGCACCCCTGTTACCCAAAGTGCCCCTCCTGGCCAAGGGACTACCTGTAAGTTTGAGAGCTGAGCAAGCAAGGAGAAGCTGGGAAATGCCCTTATTCCTCATCACACTATCGCCTCCAGAGGCCTGGCTCTGGTCATGATCAGCTCCTCCTGGACTCAGCCACAGCCCTGCCATGTGAGTAGCTGCCAGTGACTGGGAGCTTCTCAGGTGCGGGCTCTGCTCTGGGTGCTCGCTCTGCACTCATGGAGTCCTGTCGCTATCGCACCCTCTGCTGTCAGGGTGCTTCACACAGTTCAGAGTTGAGGAAACCAAGGCTCAGAGAGATGACACGACTCATTCATCTGAGTCTGGTTCCAAAACTCCAGGTCTTTCTGAGACCCGAGTCCTCCCTTCCCAGCTTTCTGTTATCGGAGTCCACCCTTCCCGTCCCCGGGTTGCCTGAGATTCAGTACCAGTCTCCTGGGATTGTCCAGGGCTTCAGGACCACCATCTATGTACGGACACATGTCCATCTGGCCCACATGACTGCAGCTCCTGGTGAGTCCCGGGTCCTTGCAGTTAGACTGCAAGCTGAGCAGAAGCTGGATCATGCATTTCACCTCTGCTCTGTGTCCTGGAGCCCAGGCTGTCACCATCCATCCTTTCCCACTGTCCCCAGAGCGAGGCCTGGTGGCTGTCCCAAGTCCCCTATTCTGCCATCTTGAGCCAGGCAGAGCAATGCTAAGCTGCGCAGCAACAGCAGCCCCTGTGGAGCCCCTCACCCCTTCAGAGGCAGCCAGAGGAATCCCTGGCCAAGCACAGACCCACTCCCGGAAGGGTGCAAGAAGGTCCTCTGCAATTTACATCCTTTGCTTCTATGAAGTAAATGAGAATGGATGGGCTCACTGAGCAGAAAATGCCAGAAGGCATTCTCGAGTTCAGAACCCCAAACGCAGGCCTTCTGTGAGGGGACTGAACACATCAGCCATGCCAGGAGGTGCTTGCCCTCGGCGACAGGCTACCCAGGCTCAGAGGGTATTTATAACTACGAGGGCAATTTGTTCCGAAGGAGCTCCTGTGTGCAGGTGGGAACACAGCAATGATTTGAGACAGCCCAAAGTCAGCTGGGTCCTCCTCACCTCTGCTTTGCAACCTCCTGGCTCTTCAGCCATCCTTCAGCTTTCAGTGACTGCAGCTGAGCTGTGTACAAGCCCAGGCACCCGAGGCACATGCTGAGTAACACTGAGAGCAGAAATTCCTTGTTCTCTTGTGTTTACAGTCAAATAGAGGAGTCGATAGTAGCTAAGCCAGTAAATCAATGGCAGTTATAGATTGGAATAGTCAGACAGTGCCAGCGCTGAACAGAACATGCATAGGAACTAAATTAACACCAATTATTAGTCTGTTTTCTGCTACTATAATGGAACACCTGGGGCTGGGTATCTTATAAAGAAAATGCATCTATCCAGCGTGGTTTGGAGGTTCACGGGCTTCACATCTGGTGAGGACCCTGAGGAGGACAGCAGCGCAATGCTGGAGCGAACGTAAGAGAAAGAGATCGTGTCTTGAACAGGAGGCTGGAATGAGACAAGAGGACCTTTCGTAGCAACTCACTTCTGCAAGAACGAGCTCGGTCCCCTGAGAACCACCTTCTGGGGGCGGCGCTCCCAGGGACCTCCACGAGGCCCCTCCTTCTGAAGACCCCATCAGCACCCTGAGGACCAGTGCTCCAGCACATGACCTCTGGGGACACACCCACCTATCCAAGCCACAGCAGGAGTGGGCCCCCTCTGAAGAGGCCTGAAGCAACACCTGGAGGCTGCAGAGCCAGCTGCAGGCGGGGACTGGGGACAACACCCATCAAGCAGAGCCCTCCTTGCAGGAAGAGCTTGGCGTGGCCAAGGAAGGACAGGTGAGTGGAGGCCATTGCTAGAAGGACAGCCACCAGGCGGCACAGGAGAAAAGCGACAGGCAGATTGGACCAGGTCAAATGTGGGTCAAGCGGGCCCAAGAGGACTTCAGACTTTTGCCCTTGAAAGGATTGAAGGTAGGACTTTGCGTTTTAAGACAAAGAAATGACGTCGATTTTACATTTACTGTTTAAAGATCGCCCTGGTTCCTGGTGGATCAATGGGAGGGCGACAGTAAAACCTGGAAGATTACTAAGGAGGATGCTGCAGTCACCCAGGGAGGAGGCAGAAGGAAGGGGTCTCAGCAGAGGGTGGCTCTGGGGGCTGAGAAGAGGAAGCTGTCTGAAACAGCGCACCTGGGAGCATCGAGGAGGAAACGCGGTGCGTGCTGGGGGAGGGCTCTGGAGTCGTGTTTTCAGGGTGTGGGGACCTCGCTGTTGTCCGCGCTCATCCCCTTCACCGCCCTGTGCTGGGCACACAGGAATAAGGACTTGGCTTGAGGCTGGGTGCTGCCTCGAGCTCCCGAGCACTATCCGTGTGGGCTGTGTACCACCCTCCATCTGCCCACAGCATCCACCCAGTGTCCAGCACACGCCCTGACCCTCCCGGTGCCCTCCACAGCCACTGCCACCTCCTAGGCTCAGGTTGGTCTCCACACCAGCCTCCTGCTGTCCTTTTGTCTTCCTAAACCATTGTCCACTCAGCAGCCAAGGACAGAGGAAACTGAATTATTCACACCCCTACCCGCAACGCTCTCATGTTCTTAACCACAAACTTGCGTGGAAACTGAAGTCAGCGTGTTCTTCAAATACCCATCACCCTTGCCGTGAATCCAGGCTCCTTCGTGACGTGCCCAGCCACCAGCACCAGGCTCCTGCCTCGCTCCCTGAAGCCAGGTCTAAGGCCAGCTCCCTGGGCCCACTGTGCCCCTCTCAATGGCCCCATCTGTCCTCGCCTGCTCCAAGCCCTCCTTGCTGTACCATCGCCGGCCAGCTGACCTCTCTGCCTGGGATGGCCTTGCCCCGGGTACTCACAGGGCTGTCTCTTTCTTGACATTCAGTCTCATTAGAAGCGTCCCTTCCTTGGACAGGTCTGGCCTGATTTCCCCTTTAAATCAACCCCCCAGGCACCAACACATCTGTGGAGACTTATTAACATCTTGTATGTTTATCCGTGCTTTCATTTGCCTACCCAGCAGCAGGGAAGACTACCAGAGCAAGAAGAATCAAGAAACTGGGGTGTGCTGGGGCTGGAGCCCTGGCTCGGTGCTTGCCTGGCATGCACAAGTACACGGGTTCAAACCCCAGCACCCACAAACACAACTAAGTGTCGGAGCAATGAAAGCCATGTGAAAAACTCAATAAAGATTGATCCTCTCCATCTCTCTCTCTCTCTCTCTCTCTCTCTCACTGTCCTTCTCTCTTTAAAAAAGAAAGAAAGAAAGAAAAACACTGGGGTGTGATTCTGGTTTGAGAACATATGCACACCATTTGTTACTCTATATGCATTAATAACTATACAATAACTCAACTCCTTAATAAAAAATTTAAAAAAGAAAGAGACCATTTGACATAGACTTGGAAAAAGTTTAATTTTATTGCAGATTGTGTAAGTAGTTTAATGAAATATTTTTGCTGTACACAGAATGCATCTTGTGTTGATAAATCTTTCTATATAATGTCTCAAACACAAACAGTAGGGGCAGCCGTCCACTTGGTGTGGTTCAGTAATGTCTGTTCACAACTTGTGTGTTTCTCTATAAAGAATTTAATTAAGTTCATACTAATGATCAATTATAAGTAATAAATTTTCAATTTCAAAATGCAAAAAATAAACAATAGGAAGAGTTCATTTCATAGGTGAGAATGCAAGAGACAAGGATGGGGAGGTGGTGACGGAGCTCTGTGAGCTCCGCCGTGTAGGCAGCTCTCACCATGATGATGGTCCCCCAGCTGAGGTCCTCTATGGAGAGGAGTGAGTCACAGACAGAGGCAAATGATAGGAGCTTGAACGCAGTGCTGCTGATGCCTACCATGTGCCCAGCGCATCCCAGGACCAGGACAGAATCCCCCTTACGACCTCAGTGCCCAGGAGCCCCAGCTGACAGGGGAGGACGCGGAGGTATGGAGGGATCCGGATGTGTGATGGATGGAGTTCAAACGAGCCTTTCCGTCTCCAGCAGCCCGGCTCCTGCCTCTTAGATGTCCTGCCTCACTTAGGAGACACAGAGCAGAAGGAAGTCACCGCCAGGTCAGTAGGGACCTGCTCCCTTTCCCTCTCTCCTCCTTCTTCCTTCCCTTCCTTCCCTCTGCATTTCCTCTTGTTGTTAAGATCTTCAGCTTGGCAAGGGAGGGACCTGACTGAAAGTCAAAGGAAGAGGCAAAGCAAGTGGTGTCAAAGGAGGAACAGGGCTCTCACCGAGTCGGGAGCAGCCTCTTGCCCTCGCCTCTCACCTCGGTTCACTTTCTTCCTCCCTAACTCACACACTGTTCAGGTAACAGTTCTCTGTCAACCGTGAAGCCCTGGCAAAGACAGAAGCTGTGCTTTGATTCTGTTACAGCAGAGCAGAAGCACCCCCACCCCCCACCCTGGCTTTCCTTACCCTTGCTGTGAGATCCAAGAAGGGAACCTTGCCTCGGAGGCAACGTCCGAAGTGTAGCTCAAAATCCAGAGGAGCGGCCTAGTGTGCTGGTGCACGCCTGTAATCCCAGCGGCTCAGGAGGCTCAGGCAGGAGGATCGCAAGTTCAAAGCCAGCCTCAGCAACTTAGCGAGACCCTGTCTCAAAGTAGACATAAAAACTGAACTAGAAATGTGGCTCAGTGGTAAAGAGCCCTTGGATTCAATCCCTGGCACAAATAATAAAGTAAATTAATAAAATAAAATCCACAACAACAGCACTTGCCAAAAATATGTCCTGCAAGAGCTGGGCACCGTGGAGCACATCTGCAATTCCAGCTGTTTGAGAGGCTGAGGCAGGAGGATAACGAGTTAAAAGTCAGCCTCAGCAACTTAGCCAGACCCTATCTTTAAATAAATGAAGGGCTGAGGATGTGGCTCAGTGGTTAAGTGCCCCTGAGTTCAATCCCTGGCAAAAAGAACACAAATGAAAGAGCATATATGGCCTGCAGGCCCTCTTCTCAGGGGTGACAAACCTCCAGACCCCAGCCTCCCAACCTGGAGCATATCTTCCTTTTTCAGGTCCTCTACTCCCCGCTGCTTCCTGCTTTCCCCAGGACCACAGTCTCTGCATGCTTCAGAAGGCCCTGTCTAAAGCGCTGCTATGAACATTCAGCCTTCATTTAAAGCCTTCCGGGGACCCCCACTCCACTGGCATCTGAAGTCCCACCCCTTCTGCCACTTTAGTTTCATCTCCCACCCATTCTTCCCTGACACAATGGGCAACCACACAGAGAAACACCCCAGAGCAGGTCATGCCTCGGCCCGGTGGCAGATCAGATTCGACTCCCCCACACCTGCACCGAGAGCTCCCGAACGCAGGGACCTCACCTGCTCCCTTCCCAGGCCCTCGCACACCTACTTCACCTGACACAGGGGAGCACAAAGGAAATGTGGGTCATGAGCATTTGCAGCTGTGATGTGAAATCCGTGAATTTGGACGTAAAGTGAGATCAATTTATTCGTCAAATAACAGAACAATTAGGACTTGTATGTCCATTCCACTAAGGTCAGTAAGGTACCCGAGCCCTTCTCTGCAGATGCATCTCCGCTGGGAAAGCGAGAGAGCATCCAGGTGCAAGGCATCCTGGGAAGAAAGTCCAGGCCCTCCCACCCTCCCTCTAGCTGGGCAGGTGTCTGCCGAAGTGTCTTCATTCCCAGATGGTTTCTGGTGTCAGAGACCACCCGTGCCCTCCTCTTCTTGAGCCTTACCGGGACTTGCCGGTAAGTCCCCCAGTGCTCCTACCCATTCTAGGCCTAGGGGAAGCTTGGAGAAGTGTCCTAAGGGCCACCCTATCTCCACACCTCTCTTAGCCACAGGAGAATCTTTCCACGGCCTCCCACACCACAATAGGGCAGGTGGATCCAGATTCTGATGTGCAGGCAGAGCGGCTGTGTGCAACAAGACTTCACAGAAACAGATGGCGGAGCGGATTAGGGTCAGACTGGCTGACCTATGGTCTACATATAAACGTGACCCCAGTTAGTGAGTGCTTGGGCTCTGAAAGGCCAGGTGCCTGGGCCTCCAGGAGACAAACGCAGGGCCTTTGTCCTCCCACGCAGGTCTGCAGTGGTGTCTTAGGCAGGTACCACCAAGGCGGAGGTCAGCATGCACAGTGGCCCAGCAGGCCCATGGACACACAGAGGGAGGGGACATGCGGGCTATCCCCATGAGTAGGAGGGTGGAACTCTTGCACCAGGTCTTTCCTGGAAGGCCAGTAGGGACCCTGGGGAGCCCTGCTTAGCTGATGTCTAGAGGGATGGGGTGCAGGAGAGATGCTGGAACCCAGGAAAATACCATCCCACGGTGGAATCAGCCCAGGGTGGACGAGCTGTCTCTCCCAGCGAGGCCCCTACTCAGACCCGCAAGGCCTCTGATCTTTCTGTCTGGTGTCCCCAGCAGTGCCTTGCCCTGTGTCACCAGTGAGAGCATCTCCTGTCCCAGGGCCTCCAGAGCATTTTCTCAAGATAGTAGAGGGTCTCCTCCCTGACCCTCTGAGTCAATCTCTGCCAAGAGCAGCTTCAGGCTGTGCCTTCCTCTGTGTCCTGTGGACCCCTTCCAGCCAAGGGCACTTTCCCGTGATTGTGCTGGGACTTTCAGTCAAAGTCCATCAGGTCTCTGTGCAGCAGGGAGAAGGCACGTCTCCTCATTGTGCTAGCCAGCATTGCCAGAGACTCATTCTGACTCATATGGCAGGATTTATCAGCAAAACACTCTTGTGCCCCCATCCAAGGGTGAAGGTCCAATGTCCCTGGGGAACATGGGGCAGGAGGAAAGCCAGGGTACTCTCCAGGCCCCCGTCCTGCACAGGGGTCAAGGATCCCCTACCAGAGCAGCAGCCCACCCCACCTGCATGGCACATGGACTGCAGCCTGGGCCCAGGCTGCCTCGCGTGATAGCAGGTAGGGCTCCAGCTAGGGTCTGCACAGCCAGGGAACACGAGGGACAAGGCCCAGCCCCTCCACACTGAAGAGCTCCTGGCTGATGGAAGGGGACGACAGACAGTCACGCCCAGCATGACAGCGTGGTGATGGAAGAAAGGGAGCTCTATGTGAGAGAGGAGGGCGGGCAGAAGCGAGACCCGCAGGCCGTCCAGGGTTCAGTGGAGAAGCCACTTCTGAGTATTGTTGTGCGAAGATAATGTCACGGTCAGAAAATTGAACAGTGCCCAAGGGTTTAGAATAAAAAGCAGCCAGCAAAGGAAGACGTCCCGTGTTGAGTCTGGAAGACGAAGCGGAAGTGGCTGGTGGGAGACCGAGGCAGGGAAGGGCACTGCTGGGAAGTGGTGGCAGGCTGGGCAGGGCTGCAGCAGGGCTGGTGGACGGGGCGCTCTTGTGCAGCTGCATGTGAGGAGGAGAGGGGCACCCTGCACAGGCCTTCCCAGCAACACTGAGGAGTGCCACCGCGTCCCATGGGGACAGAGCCAGGGAAAGGTGGAGGGCAGTGGTTCTCAGTGGGGGGCGATTCTGCACCCTCGTTCCCAACGCCTGGCAGTGTCTGGAGATGAGTTCAGTCATCGTGTGCAGGACGAGAGGAACTGGCCTCTGATGAATAGAGCCCAGGGATGTTACTAAGCCCCCCAGAGTGCAAGCCCTGAACTCCCCAACAGCACAGAATGTTCTGGTCTAAAATACCAAAAGTGCTGAGTTTGAAAAGCCTTCTAGGGCAGCCAGATCATCTGCCCCTGGGCACAGCCCCTCATCCAATCCTGGGCTCCTGGACTCTGGGGAGCTTAGCTATGCCCTGCACCTGTCAGAGCTGGAGCGGCGTCCACAGCTCTGCCCAGCTCCCTCACTGTGTGGCTATCTTGTGTCCTGATGAAGAATTAGCTCCACTCTCTCTCCCCAGACTCCTGGAGCAGGGTGTTCACCACTGCCCTAAACCACAGCACTCCACGCTCAGGTGGAGGCGAGAACCCCTCCCCTGCAGGACATTCCTAGGGCTCCATGTTCAACTGGAACTTGACTTTCACAACAAAGGGCCCTGTGGCATGAGCATCCATGCCCCCCCGCCGTCTACTCATGAGCCTCAGTCTGGCTCAGAACATGGTCAGCGTAATGTGTGCTTCATACGCTGGCGATTTCTTAGAACTAACTTTACAAAGGAGTGGTTTACACAAAATAAAACTCATACACACATGTGCACAGACTGATGATCTCTACAGATGTGTATGCCAGGCTCTCATCAGCATCGCCAAGCCATTGTGATGTGCGCCCCTTGTCCCTTGGAAAGTTCCCTCCTGTCCTTTCCCAATCAGTCCCCTCCTGCCCAGCCCCAGGCAGCTCTGATCTGCTTCTGCATATGCACTTTCCCCTTTCTGTCTGCTTCTTTCTGGACCGGACTTCTGAGGCTCACCCACGTGGGTTGCAGGTCGATAGTGCACCTCTTTGCACTGCTGAGTTGCTGAGTGGCGTCTGCTACATCATTCTGCTGACTCCATTCCTGTTGATGGACACATGGTGTCTCCTCTGAGAGAAGCAATAGTGACCACTATGTGATTGTGCGTGTGCACCCGCCATGTGCCAGGAAATGTCCTGTACAGATAATCACACTCTATAATGTTTTTGCTATTCTTTAAATTTATTTTGGATACAAAATAGTTGTTCAAGATGGTGGGGTGCAAAAGGTTAATGTGCCATGATCAAATTAAGAATTCGAGCAAATCCAACTTCTCTTCTTTGTTTGTGGTGAGGCATGCCAAGTCTTGCCCTCTAGCTTTTCTTATTAAAATACACAATACATGATCTTTGATCAAGGGGGCCAAAATACGACATGGAGGAGAGACAGCCTATTCAACAAATGGTGCTGCACAAACTTGGCAGCCTCTTGCAGAAAGTTGAAATTCGATCCAGATCTTTCACCTTGCACAAAAGTCAAATCAAATGGATCAAGGAAGTAGGAATTAAACCAGCTACCATTCAACTGCTGGAAGAAAAATTAGGACCAACACTCCAGCATTTGGGAGTAGGCAAAGACTTTCTAAACATGTCTCTTAAAGTTAAAAAGGTAAAGTCAAAAGTCAGTGAGTGGGATGCCATAAAGCTAAAAAGCTTTTGCACAGCTAAAGAAATGATCAAAATTGTCAAGAGACTTCCTACAGAATGGGAGAAAACCATGGCCTGTGATTCTTCTGATGGTTTCTAATATTTGGAATTTACAAAGTACTCAAAAAACTCAACCTCAAAAACACTAACAACCCTATCAATAAACGGGCCAAAGAGCTAAATATAAACTTCTCAACAAAGGACATTGATCAAGCAAATGAGTACATGAGAAAAAGTACTAAACCACTGGTAGTCAGAGAAATGCAAATCAAAACTAAATTAAAATTTCACCTCACTCCAGTCAGATTGGCAAAAATGAAAAATATAAGAGATAACAGTGCTAGAGGGGTTGCAGAGAGACAGGCACACTAGCACATTATTGGTGGAGCTGCAGACTGGTACAGCCCCTCTGGAAAGCAGTGTGGAGAATCCTCACAACATTATGGATGAATCCACCATATGATCCAGCTGTCCCTCTTCTGGGTATTTTTCCAGTGGAGTTAGAATCAGCACATTACAGTGACACAGCAAAATTTATGTTCACAGCAGCCCAATTTACAATAGCTAAATTAAGGAACCAACCCAGATGCCCCTCACTTGATGAATGGATCCAAAAACTGTGATATATATATATATATATATATATACACACACATCATGGAGTTCTACTCAGCAATTAAAAACAATGAAATTGCAGCCTGTGAAGGTGAATGGATGGCAATGGAAGAAATTATGCTGAGCAAAGTTAGCAAACCCCGAGAATCAAGGGTCGGTGTTTTATCTCATTTGTGGAGGCTGGAGCTAGACCCAAGCCTGTGGGAAATGTAGTCAACCTCATGTATTAGACTCAACAAAGGCGTAGCAACACATAATCTAGGGCAATCATAGATATGTATTGGGAAGGAGGAGAAAGGGAGGGAGAATAGGGAAGGATCTAGGGGGTAAATCTGATTTAAGAATGTATAAATATCATATTGTTACTTTGGATGCATTTTTAATTGTACAATAACTAAATTTCTTAATTAAAAAATAAAATAAAATATACAACACAATCTTGTTAGCTATGGTCACCCTACTGTAAAACAGAATACCAGAATGTTTTTCCTGTTGAATTATTAATCATACCCATTCACCTGCTTCTCCTCATCCCCCTCCACCCTCTACAAGATCAACTTTCCAACATTCTACAAACGGGGGCGACCATGTTGCCTTTGTCTTCCTGTGCCTGGCTTATTTCACATAACATAATGCCCTTGGGCAAATATTCATTAAGTGCTCCTAAGATTTTAGTAGCTTCCCATTACACCCAGAATCAAAATCAAATCCCCGTCCATGCCCTCTGAAGCTCCCTTACAATGCGGATTCTGCCCTCCTGTTGTGACCTCAGCTCCTCCAGGCTCCTCCCTCCCTCCCGCTTTCCATACACACTGGCTTCTTTCATTTTCTCAAATAAACCAGAATTGCCCAAAAGGCACCACCACCTCTCACCATAATCCTTCTGTCTCCAAGCCAGCCGAACACAACCGGCTCTCTACCTGGGATGTGCATTAGCTTTCTGCAGTCATCACATCAAACTGATACTAGCGCCCTAATCTCTGGTGAGGCATTTCATCTATTTTAATCTCCTAAGCCCTTCAGCTCCTCTTTTCCTGGGGATCTGCCAGTCCAGGAGAGCTCAGGAGGCCCACCCTGATCCTTTCTGATTGAAATCCTCCTAAGGCCAAGGGGTGGGAATCTAATGATTCTCTCAAACACGTGGCAAGTCCTTTTTTAAACTCCACAGAGATTGCCTCCAGCATGAATCAGGAACAGAAAAAGTAAGTTTGAAGGTTTTGCTTGGGTTTCAGGCACCTATGGCACTTCAGTTAGCAATGCCATGTTGCTTAACGCAATCCCCACAGGGTCGGTGCGTCTCTTCCTAGAGGGGAAACGTTTTCAGGATGTGCTGCCAGGCCAGAAACTTCCATAGGACAGTCTGCCGTTGTTTTTCATTTTGAAATGTTCATCTTAGAAGCCCCAAATGTGCCTTCTGGTTTCCAACAATGGAAAGCAAGATTATGTGAGTCAGTCCTGTCACCAAAATGATGGAAAACATTGCATTTCTAAAAAGTGTTTTCTCATGACTGCAGCAAAAAAGCAGGGCACTTTCAAAGCACCATGCCACTTACCCTTTCCACAAAGGATCCTATAAACCAAGAACCAGAGCAAGAATACTTAGAAGACATCCATGCTGACATGGGTCTCCGAAGTGCACCACCTTCAGACAAGGGGACTCCATTAAGGTGGCTCTCAGAGAGGACAACTGGCATCTGGTGTTGGATGGGAGAGAAACAAAATGGAAAATGAACCTGTGGAACTGGGCTGTCAGAGAGCTCTGGGATTTGCATCCTGGAAAGGTGTAACCTGTGGGCCAATGAAGCTTAGACTGTAACTTTGACAGGAGATAGTCCTGGGAGTGCCTCAGGCACCTGGAAGGAGCAAAGACGTAAGAGTCCTGAAGAGGGGTGAATCCCTCTGAAACCACCAGGAACCTCCCACAAATAATTATTTAGAGTCGAGGAAAAACAAGTCATTGAAAATGACCAGGCAGACAATGAAGCAAGATCTACGAATGAGAACTCAGAGATGGTGAAAACGGACCTGTGCACACTTGAGATCTTAGCGCAGCTCTGCTTACCAAGCTCAAAGGAATGGGCGGTAAGTTAAAATTAACTGGAAGGAGCAGAAAGAAATAAAGTCATGTAGCAGATATAAAATATGCGTTTATTACATCTACAAGTTAGCACGTGTAGTATCCAGAGATTTATATTCACTGGGCATTGACAACAGATTGGAATAGTGCAAGAAAGAATTAGAGAGTAAATTTAATCTAGAACATAGCATAGGAAAGAAAAATGGCTAACACAGAGGAGCAAGTAACAAAGAGAATATATTGAAAAGTTTTATTTTATTTCTTTTCAGAAATCTGGAAGCAAAAAGAAATGAAAAAAACAGAGAACGCCTGAAGAGATGATGGCTAAGAATTTTATAGAAATAATAAAAATCACCTGTACATAGATTTAAGAAGCCTAACAAATCCTAAGCAAAACATAGTTTTCTAAAAAAAAACAAAAATGTATAGTCAAACACTGTAATGGAATTTCCCCAAGGCAGAGTCCACTGGATACACTTACGATGATATCTGACAGCCAAACATAAAACAGAAAGCAGTCAGATTCCAAACGTGCTGGAGAAAATCCTGCCAGACTCAGGTCAGCGAAAATACAGATGAGAGAGACAGAGATACTAAGAATGAGTCACCAGCAGAACCTCAGCAAGGAAAATTCAAAAAATTCACCGCTCAGGCACAAAGAAAGGGACCCCAGAAGGAAGGTTGATGAAGCAAAAGGAGGTGAGGAAGAGGGAAAGTGGTCTGTGCGGGGCGGACGGAAAGCGATCTAAGGGTGCTGGCGTTTGGAAGTTAGAACGCTGCTCACCTTTACATCAGGAAGTGAGTACTTGGAGGTGATGCTAAGCTTTCCATTCACTAGAGTAAAGGTTTTCGTTGATTTCTACTTCGGTAGATCATTGTGTATCAGGCAATTTTACAAGAAAACACTAAAGATTAAAAATAGTGTATTGACCCTGCTATTCCACTCCTG
>PVKS010046194.1:0-13422 GCA_004027875.1 Aplodontia rufa
AAAAAAAATGGTGATTTTACATGTTGACAAAGTGGCTTGACATCAAATAGTTGTATCAAAATGTGAGGTCAAAATGCCCTGCTTTGAACCAGCCCATCCCAGGGGTGAGGCCAGAGCTTTGCTGGCTCAGGCCTCATTCTTGCAAATTAAGCCTTCAACTTTATCTCTAGGACAGGTTATACCTACAGTTACCAGGATACAGAGCTGAAATCCACCACTGGCCTTTGTATGTGTGTCCTATTATCAACCCATGTGCCCTGGGTGCATTTTTCATTAACATTTAAAAAAAATAATTACCTTATGGCTTGCACAATTACAGCACATTGGATATTGGATTTTTTTTTTTTTCTGTTAAAGGTATTGCTTTGTGGGGCTGGAGTGGTGGCTCAGCAGTTACAGTGCTTGCCTTGCATGCGGGAGTACGCGGGTTCAAACCCCAGCACCACATACACAATGAAGTGTCCAAGCAATGAAAGTCCATGAAAAACTAAATAAAATTGATTCTTTCTTTCTCTCTCTCTCTTTCTCTCTCTCACGGTCCCAATCTCTTTAAAAAAAAAAAAGTATTGCTTTGTAAAATATAAACATTTAAGAGAGGTCCCAGTGCCCTAACTTTGCTTGGAGCCCAGGAAGCTTCTGCCTTGCCTTATTCTTGGCCCCTGGGCTGTGAAAGCCATGCCCTAATTGTTTCTTTCCTTTTTCCCTTTTTCTGGGTGCACAGCCCATGAAGGCCCTCAAACATTAGTTTTTTTCTTTTTCTTTTTCTCTCTATTTCCTTTGATTTATTTACTGGGGACACATTTTTTTTTTCTTTCTGTCAGGTATGAGGAAACTTACAAAAGGAAATCAGAGCTAACACATTCCAATGGCATTAACCAACAGCTTCCTTTATTAAGCTGTCTGCTGTCACAGAGTCCAGATTATGGTCTGCAACGTAGCACCTAAGACTGTCTTTCCACTGGGCATCTGTCCACATTGCTTCACACATGAGTGCAATGAATCCCAACAATGAACTGGGTGCAAGGTGTTTCTCAAGGTGAAGACTTGGTCTTAACTGAGAGAAGAGATTTTTCAACTCTAGTCCTTATCTTGTGGACAAAGTAGTAGCAAATAATAATAATTCTGAATTGTACACCCTTTATGAGGTATAAGGAGGGCACTTGCATAGTTAGGACCTGGTGAAATTCTTATAACAACTTTGAAGGGTGGATGTAATCTTTATCCCAATTTTAGAAAAACAATGCTGTATGGGGATTTAGGTGACTGACCTAAGATACCTTAACCAAGAAGTAGAGAAGCCAGAACTTAGACCCAGAATTGTATTACTTCTAGATCCCTTTATTTTCATGGCATTTATAATATTGCTATTCAAGAATAGTATCTACTTTCTCAACAGATACCTGTCCCTTTCCTTAAACTCTAAGATGGAAACCATTGTGGAAAAAACTTGGCCTATGATAATGAGCAAGAGGTAGCTCTTGTTCTGGAAGGGTTTACAAGGACATATCTAGTCCTCTAAATGACAGGTCATTGTACATTATGTGCAGGGCTCTTAGAGGCACAGATAAGATACAATGAAACTAACAAGCAGAGGAAATGGCCAGAGAAGAAAATCCATGTCTATATCTGCATTGGCCATTAGAGAAACTCCCTGCTCTCATGTCCAATTCTTAACTGACATACTTTAAATATTGCAGTAGATGATACAGTCACTTAGAATTATTATTAATCAACTTCTGTTGCATCTTAGGGTCACTCCCAAGTTTAAAAAGCAAATACATTAGTCTAACGAGTTGACAGGGATAGAGTAAAATTTCCCTACACTGCAATGTGTTTTTCCCTTTTCATCCTAGTTATCTGACTTTAAATACTCTTTAATTTTAAAATATTTTTCTTTGCAATTTCTGTTGTAATTAAATCCTTGTTCTAAAGATCTAAACAAAGCATTTTATGTCACCCAATGACAATCATGTCTTAAATCAGACTCTAGGCTGGAACTTATTAACTAGATAAGTGGCTTTCATCTCTCACTCTCCCTATATTTAATTATTTTTATTTCATTGCGTGGCACCTGAGGAAACAGATGGAATTATATAATCTATTAATGGCTACTCATGAAGAAAATTAAGAGCAGATACTACTGACTCTCATGGAATTATGAAACGTATTTACGGGTAAAGAGAATATTTATTTGAGATTATTTAGGGGGTTAACTTTTTTGTATTAAAAGGAAATTGTATGTTTAAATTGTTTTTGCTTTGTCTGTTAGCATGGTGCCTCGATTACAAGTGCATTCTAGCATTAAGAATTTTGTGCTGGCCATTTCCCCCAATTTTCCTATAATACATGTGGAAATATCATGTTTGTTGGTAATGATAATTTCAGATAGATTTTCTAAGTTGGCCCATTAAGTATAGACTATATTAACTGCCTAATTTAAATTTTGAGTCAAAATCCTAGACTTTAAAGCCTCTTTTTGCTGAATATTGTTCCAAACATGTGCTAATGGAAGTGCTTTGTTCCTTTCTAATTCCATTCTAGTCTCCTTGCCTCTTTTTAAAATTAGCTCCTTCTCACTCCCTTTCCCCTGCACCTTAGATTAGGGACACATTTATTTGCTAAGCTTCTATGCTCATTCTTAATTTTTTTTCTATTGTCCAGAGAGTGAGGGTCCAGGTTCCAGTCTCATTTCCTTTTGATGAATCTTCTTACCCTTAACATTTTAAACTTTAAGTTTATCATTATTTTTAATTTTTTAAACTTTTTGTCTTTAATTTGTCCTGCTCATCCTGCTTATGGATCAAGGACAGCTCTTTCTTCTCTCACTCCAGTTGTCTTCCTACCCGTGAACTATGCTCATAAAGTTCACTCTAAGTGTATGTTGGTAACAAGATCAGAGGCTTGAGTTAAACATGGCTTTCAGGTAATTAGGATTTTTTTTCCCTAAATGACAAGGACCCTAATGTAAACAGGCTTAGGAGAAACAAAATCATTGATTTATTTAATTCAAAAATCTAAGGATGGGGCTGGAGCAGTGGCTCAGCGGTTTCGGCACTTGCCTGGCAAGCATAAGGACCCGGGTTCAAACCCCAGCACCACATACACAACTGAGTGTTGGAGCAACTAAGGCCATGTGAAAAACTAAATAAAGTTGTTTCTCTCTTTCTCTGTTTCTCTCACTGTCCCTCTCTCTTAAAAAAAAAAAATCTAAGGATGGGGACTGGAGTGGTGGCTCAGTGGTTACGGTGCTTGCCTGGCACGCACAAGTACACAGGTTCAAACCCCAGCACCCATGTACACAACTGTCAGAGCAACGAAAGCCATGTGAAAAACTCAATAAAAATTGATATTTTCTCTCTCTCTCTCTCACACACTGTCCTTCTCTCTTTAAAAAAAAAAAAATCTAAGGTTGGAACTTTTGGCATGCAAGAATCTAGAGGTGCAAATAACATAACCAACTTCCTCCAAGAAGTGGGCCCTGGCAAATTCAGTGCCAAGAACAGGAGACCTTCGATTGCTTGATTTTTCAGTGCAGACTCTCAGATCTGCAATGACTGGGCCAATTCAGATCACTTGCTGTCCTTGAGCCAATAGGCTATCACCAGAGGTGTGGAATGTGCAAGTTGAAAAAGCCCGAGTTGTATGTCCATTTTTGGAGTCTGCAAATGTGCATGGACCCTCTCAGTACCATAAGGACTTAGGTGGCAGGGAGTAGGATCCATGAGAAAATCAGAAGAGGGGGATTGGATGTTGGCCAGGTAAACACAACAGGTGTTCATTATAATTTTCTTCCCAGATGGACTGAACCTCTCTGAGTTCTGTTTTCTGTATTTGGATTTTGAACTGTGCTGACCTCTATCAAGAATACTGTGGAACCATGGCATTTACACTTAACTCTAATAGTACATCTTGAACAGTGGTTTAGATTGCCCCACTTTTAGAAATAAAGCAAAAACTAAATATCTGCTATTTTTTCCTCTCCCTTATTATTAATAATACCTTGGACAATAAGAAAGTCCTTGGTAGAATATGTGATACAGCTCTTTTTATGATCCCATGTCCCTACTTCTGGGCTTGCCTGGTGCTGTCCTGGCTGGTCTCTGTCAATCATAAGGCATTCTGGGTATCTCACAGGTTGGATTCTGGCATCTGGACTGTAACACAATTTGATTCCTAATGTGTCGTGTGACTTACTAGGTGGGTGGCTGTATTCAATCTTTAGTAGCATCCTGTCAAATTCCTCTTTCCTAGGGTGATTACAAGGGTTTTAGAAGACATGTGAACATGTCTTGGCATATGGATAGTGGTGAGTAAGTGGAGATGATCATTGGAAACACATCCTCAGAGGACTAGCCTCCTGCTGGGGAGTTTTAGTATTCTCCTCTCTCATTTCCTCATTACATCTCCTTTATTTATTCTTGCTTGGTGAATTCTTTATTAATTCATTGTAGTTTTTCTTCTTAAGTGCACACTAGATCTAAGCTTAGATTGCTCATATGGTCCTCACAACAATAATATAGGGAGGTAGCATTTATTCTGTTCTGATGGAGAAACTGAGGCTTAAGAGGTATGTTCAGAAGAAGGGCAATGACTTATCACAAAGCTGTAGAAACAGGCCTGGCACTCAGGTCAGGAATTAATCTGACTCCCTTGTTCTTATTGCATGAGTGTTTGGAGACTTTAGTGTTCATAAGAATTACCTTCAATGTATTCAAAATTCAGACTTCTAAAGCTTATGCCCAAAGGTTCTGAGGTGATGGCTCTGGAAAGTCAGAGTAGTGTGTATTTAGAACATGACCTCAAAGTGACTCTCCATGGTGGCTTGCAAAACCTCAGGTCCTAGGTGGACTATAGATGCCTGGTTTCCACCTTCCTGCTTCTCCCATGGGAGTATGGAAATGCACTTCCTGCTTAATCCTTTGAGGACCTCAGGGGTCCTAATTTGATCCTCCTTTGAGCCATTAGCATTTGAATATATGTCATGAGCACATGTTAGACTTGTTCAGATTAGTACATGTGCACTGTGCATAGACCAAGAGCTCAATCAGTTTACTGGTTTGTATTGTATTTTAGTCCTTTTCAAATTATAGGTATGGTTTTCCTTAATGAAGTTGTAGATGCTTGAGAAGAGACACTGGTCTCCCATTTTCTCTATATTATCTGAGCGCTTACCATGCTTTATAGATGCCCAGCAAAAATGACTGATTCAGTTATAATAGAAGATGCATGACACATGTTTGGTGACTTAGTCATTCAAAGGTTACCATGGACCGCGGAATTTTTGTAGCTAGAAATCTTTTGAACATGTACACTGGGTTTTCCACCTTAAACATTCAGAGGGGTGGAAACAAAGAAATAACCCAATTTTAGCTACAGAAGTAAAATATTTAACTACTCAACATTCTTTGTTTTGCATAAAGAAATGTTTAACCAGATTCCTCAAGTTACAGTCAGATGGTCAAACTTTTAAAAACAAACTTTTAAACAGATAGACAGGCATGATTTACCTCAAAATGCAACTGCTTGTGGACTAAGTCTAAACTTCTAATGCATTTAGTGGCTCAATTTTTTTCTACAGCTTGTACCAGCTTGGATGAAGACTCTGCTCTTGGGTATAGAAGTCATGATCAAAGATAATTATTAAGATCCCCAATGTTCAGTGATAGCATAAGTACCTAGTAGTAGAATTAGGGAGTTTACAATCTAATTGGAGTGTAGGCAAATATGTGCAAAAGATATTTGAAAATAAACAGTTGTTTATGTTTGGGATTTCCAAGATTTTAAGAATTATCTAGTTCAAATCTCTCACTTTTCAAATGAGGAGGTTGCAAGAAAAATGAGAGATAAAGTGTTGTGGCCAAGGTCATAGAGTGTATTAAAGGGTAAAGGCATAGCTTGAACTTTGTCTTTTATCCCTTTTTTCCTCTGGCCCTTTACAAACCATGATGAAACCTAAACTCAGAAAAAGAAAATTTGCATTTTGCCAGAGTGCTGGCAACCTAGTGAGGAGGACCAGCACCAGAAAACCTGTCATATGAGAGTCATTAGTCACCTCAATGGGTGAACACCATGTGATTTTAGCCAGGAAGCTAACTTGCGTAAGGGTGGCTGCGGGAGTCACACAATTACAGGTGGTAGGCAGAGACCCGGTTCTAGACCAGTGGAAGCCAGCAAAAATATCCTTCAAGCTGCAAACCCCAGGCACATGTATAATTTTAAAATTCTTAGTAGACACAAAAAGTAAACAGAACCAGGTGATATTAATTTTAATAATACATTTTTATTTAATCCACTATCTCTAGAGCATTATTTCAACAAGTAATTGATATGACCAAAAATGATATTTTAATTTTGCTTTTGTGTATTAAGTCTTTGAAATCCAAAGTATGCTTCACAATGACAGAACAAATTTTTATAGCTACAAGTGGCTGCTGAACAAGAAAGTGCTTTTCATGAGATAAATTGGGAGAATAGCATTAACCCAGTCTAAGAATTTCCTAGGTTTAGGTTTTATAGAAGTTTGCACATGGGATCTGGTTGAATGCAGATTCTGACTCTGGGCTCAGTGTTTGATTCTGCATTTCTGACCAGCTT
Organism: Aplodontia rufa; assembly: GCA_004027875.1. Lineage (NCBI taxonomy): Eukaryota > Metazoa > Chordata > Mammalia > Rodentia > Aplodontiidae > Aplodontia > Aplodontia rufa. The sequence goes on from PVKS010046194.1 coordinate 6,595, forward strand.
TCACCTGACACTGTTCCTGCTGGTTGGCCACTCACACTTTTGGGTAGTCCGATTAATCTAGGACATCAGCCACGGTGAGGTAGAGAGATGTAAAGGAATAAGGAAGTTCTAAATGGGTAACCAGCATTTTATCAGCAGGGGAAATATTTCTTCTCACTGAGTTCTATGGGCCATGAAATAAGAGCTTCCTCCAATCTCTCCTCTGATGAGGTAAAGATTTTCCTCCATTCTCAGCATCCATCACCCCTTCTTCCCAACAGGACAAAGCAGTGATGGATTGGAGAGGTTTTGCAGTGGTCTCATTCCATGGGTTGCTGGACTTCTCCCTGTCTTCCGTTGCATCCTCAGAGCCGCCTTGTCCTCGTCCCTAAGCATCTTTTTCTTTCTGCTCCCTTCCCCCAAAGATGCACCTTGATGACAACCCGGGTCCTAGATTCAGATTGTTGCACAGTAGGCACGCTGTTACATAGGTTGGGAAAGGACGGACTGTCCTGTAATTCATTATATATGTTACAAAGAGCAAATTTCGAAGCACTCCTTAAACTTCACTTAAAAATAGATTCCAGGCAGATGAAACCTCAATATGGTTTATAAAATTAATTTTTGGAAGAACATAAGAAGAGAGATCTTGAAGACTGTATTTTTTTTTTTTTTTTGGTACTCAGAATTGAACCCGGGGCTTTGTGCCTGAGCATTCTACCACTGAGTTACATTCCTACTTCTTTTTATTTTATTTTGGGATAGGCTCTTGCTAAGTTGCCTTGAACTTGTGATCCTTCTGCCTCAAACTCCTGAGTTACTGGAATCATAAGCCTGTGCCACCAAGCTGGTTTAAACAAGTGTGTGTGTGTGTGTGTGTGTGTGTGCACGTGTGCGCGCATTGCTGGAGCTGGAACCCCAGGGCCTTAGGCATGTTAGGTTAGCACTCTGCCACTGAGCTACATCCCCAGCTCTGACTTCTTAAATGACAAAATGATCTCAAAATCATAAAGGAAATACTGATAAATTTGATTACATTAAAATTAAAACCACCAAAAGACAGCCGGAGAAGGATAAAATGACAAGCTACAGACATCTGGAATGTGTGGCCTCTCAGGTTGCCATGGCCATTCAGTGCGACACTGAGTGCTGTATTTCAAAGGGCTGGCCCTACGCAGCTTGCATCATCAGCTCAAGTTTCCTTAGTCACAGCTCAGGCTAGATGGCTCCAACTGCAAGGGAGCTTGGAGAATGTAGTTTGTCTATGTTGTCCGGAAACAGGAGCTGTGTGGTGAATACACAGCACAGTCTTTTATCTTTTCTCTGAATTATACTAAGGGCCTTTTTGCATTTTTTTCCTACAAGATTGTACAATGGCGCACACATAATTTTCACGCAGTATTGCAATGAGTGTGTGGATGTATGTGAAACTCGACATGCTTTTTCATTTTTGCCTTTTAAATAGACGATTGTTTTCTTCCTTTCTCATAAGCTCTGTAACTCATGTTAATGATTTATCAAGCATCTTTTCATATTTCCAGCATGCAAATATTATTGTGTACATCTTTGTATATATGAATTCAAGAATGTATCTATCTTTCTAGATATAAGGATTTTTGGGTTTTTTGTTCCATTCTGTAGGAAACCTATGGATAATTGAATAAATGTACGTGTAACTAAAGTCTATGCATCAGAAAGGCAATAGTTCTTATATATAAATTCATATGGGTAGGCAAGGAACATGTAAATATAAATTATGACATAGTTCTTTTTTTTAAAGAGAGAAGGAAGGTAAGAAAGAGAGAGAGAGAGACAGAGAGAATCAGTTTTTATAGTTTTTCACATGGGCTTCTTTGCTCTGACACTTAGCTGTGTACATGGGTGCTAGGGGTCGAACCTGTGTACCTGAGCATGATGGGCAAGCACCGTAACCGCCAAGCCAGTGCTCCAGCTCCTGCAACATAGTTTTGATAGAAAAAGTTTAGAATTGGCGAGTTGAATAAATTTTAGCTTATTTGAAAATGCAGTGAATGCTGTGTGCCCTGAAATTATGTATTATCTAATGATAAATAAAAATGACGTACACATATTACATCTGCTACTTGCATATTTGTAGCAAAAATACTATAGAGCACTTTGGTGTCAAGTAACAGAACAAACCAAAGCAGAAAAAAGAAAAATTAGGGATAACTAGAAGTGATGGATCATTTCATTATTCCTGAACACTGCTGTCTTCATGCCAGCCTCCTACTCTCAAATCTGTTTCTTTACAGTACATGGAGCATGGTTGTGGGAAGCTCCACGCAGCCATGCTAAAAGTTTGGATACACTTGTTAACAGCTCTGTGACTGTGATTACTGATCCTATTGATATTTATATTTCTAAGTATATTCAGTGATATTCTGCATCTTTATCAAGGTGAGTTTTCAAAGTCTGTGATGACTACTCACGAGATGGCAGTCCGGGGACAGATATTATGAATGTCAACAAGTTGATCGATAAGTAAGAAGATTGTGCGATTGATGATTGTCCTGCCTATGCCTTAAACTTTGCCCGATTGTAATACCTGTCCTCTTTGCTCACCACAACTCCCTTCACCTCAGACTTTCACTACAATGGCAGCGCCCATGCTCAGTAAACCTGACCCTGTCCTTGTAGTCAGATAGTCCAACTACAGGCACCCAGCTTAAGCTGGGGCAATCAAATTCTCTTTTCATAAATTTGAAATTTGGGGTTCAGAGCTAATGAACCAGTGTCTGAAGCTGGCACAGTAGAGAGCAGTCTTACAATAAGGATGGCAAGCAGGGACAGCCGGTGTGAAAAGTTAAAGAGGAGAACAATTGGAGGAGAGAAGCAGAGACAGAAAAAGTGTTAGGGTCTCTTTTCAGTCCTTGTTTCAGACTTGGCTCTGTTCTTATCCTGGGGATCCAGGAGGCATGCATTCCACCCCTTAAAACTTGTCTTTTGGTTTAAGCTGGCTTGAGATAATTTCTGTTTTTTGCAATCCAAGACCCTAGGCTGAAACTTCAAATATACAATTCAGGAAGAATTCAAGTATTTGTGAGTTCAAGTACAAACTTAAGTGTGGATAAGACTTATAAACTGTTATATAATTTGGCTTTCCTAGATGATAACAAAGTTTTCATAATTCTGGACAGTGTATAATCTATCTGGTAAAATATTTTAAAAAATAAATTTCAGGTAAAATGTTAAATATATACAAAATAATACCCTCTAACACATCATTCAGTTCAAGACACACTAATAATCTCTTGAAAAATTCCAGGTGCTTTTCTTTAATTTCATCCCTTTCTCTGCCCTAGAGATGACCATTACACTGAATTTAGTATCTACTATTTGTTTAATGTTATGATTTTAACCTATATGTGTGTCTCTAAAAATATAATGTTTACTTTTTCATATTTTTGAACTTTACATTTGAACTTTACATTACTCTAGACTTTTATGAATTCCTTTTTTTTGTTCATGTTTATCCATAAGAGATTAATTTTGTATGTACAAATATAGTTAATTATTTTTACTGCTGTATATATAATATTCTTTTTAAACAACTGTGGTACAGCTTACCCTTTCTCCCTTTAATAAGCAGAAGTAAAATTTTGGAGTTGTAGGATATAAACAAGTTTAAGTTTTTAGCTAACTCAAGTTCTTCTCGGAGTGATTGTATTTGAAGTATATAAAAAAATCTCTTTTCTCTATATCCTTATCAATACTTGATATTCTATGACTTTTTTATTTTGCCAATCTATTGGATATGAAATTAAATCTCATTTTTTATTCTAAAAAATTCATCACTTGCTTAATTTGTACTAAGAATACAGCAAAGGAAAAAAACCAGACAAAACAAAAATAATAAAAACTCCCCCAAACCCTACCCTTATTGGAACTTAGATTCAGTTAGGGATATAGAGAGCAAATAAAATGCTTATGAAAGTTTTATTGTACTTCAGTGATTGATAAGTGCTAAGAATAATTTATAGCAGAGTAAAGGGCCAGGTGATACTGATGCTGGTGTGGCACTGAGCTTCAGAAAGGAGAGACCTCCCAGAGAAGATGGGCATTTGCACAGGAATGAGGAAGAGGGGAGAGGAAGGCATGTGGGTGTCATTGTTTTCTTCTATTTGATGTGTCCATTAGGGTTTAGTCAAGGAAGTGAGACTCTGCTAATTGTTATGGGATAAAGAGTTTATTAAGAATTTATTAGACTATGCAAAGAAATGGGGACCACCGTGTTTCACATACACCTTCCAAATCTTGGGCAAATTCCTCTTTTGGCCAACTCTATCTCATTACAAGGACGGAGATTCTGGGGAAAGAGGCTCCCAGTTTAACCAAGGCGACAAAACATACCCCAGCACATCTAGTTATTGACAAAGTCGGGCATACTTCTACACATTTACTGGTCATTTTTGTTTCTTTTTCTGCAAAAGATCTCAGTTGTATTCCCATTTTTCTACTGAGTTTGATATTCTAAACTGAATTTTAGGAGTTCTTTAAATATCTTGATTACAACCCTTAATCTATTTATTTATTTATTTCAAAGAGAGAGAGAGAGATGAGAGAGAAAGAGAGAGAGAGAGAATCAATTTATTTTATTTTATTTTATTTATTTTTGAACAACCATACAAGTTTTTAACAAAACAATATAAAATGTGTATATTCTGAATACTAGATTTTTCCCCCAAGAGAGCCCTCCCCCAATTACCCACCCGTATCCCTCCCTTCCCTTACCCACAATATCTCTAAAAAAGTATTAGGCTGTATAACATTACACCTTATCTGGATTTAACACATGATAATGGACCACCTTTCTGAATGGCCAGGGTCTAGTTCTAACCTCCACAGATGAGTGGAGACATTTGACCCTTGGATCTCTGGGTTAAGCTGATATTACTAAGCATAATTTCTTTCATAGCCATCCATTTACCTTCAAAGGCTGTAATATCATTGTTTCTAATTGCTGTGTAAAATTCCATGGTATATATGTACCACAGTTTTTGGATCCATTCATCCAGTGAGGGGCATCTGAGTTGTTTCCATAGTCTAGCAATAGTAAATTGAGCTGCTATGAACATAGATATTGCTGTGTCATTATAATGTGCTGATTCTAAATTCCCTGGAAAGATAACCAGGAGTGGAATAGCAGGGTCGAATGGTGGGCTCATCCCTAGTTTTTTTGAGGATTCTCCATGCTGCTTTTCCAGAGGGGCTGTACCAGTCTGCAACTCCACCAACAATGTGTTAGTGTCCCTATCTCTCCACAGCCCCTCCAATGTCTATTATTGTTTATTTTCTTCATTTTTGCCATTCTGACTGGCGTAAGGTGATATCTTAATGTGGTTTTCATTTGCATTTCTCTGATTACTAGTGATTTAGAGCACTTTCTCATGTATTCATTGGCTTGATCAATGTCTTCTGTTGAGAAGTTTCTATTTAGCTCTTGGGCCCATTTATTAATTGGGCTGTTAGTGTTTTTGTAGTTGAGATTGTTGAGGATTTTGTAGATTCTGGATATGAGACCCCTATCAGAGGAATCATAGCCCATGGAGAGAATCAATTTTTAATTTAGTTTTTCATATGGTTTTTATTGCTCTGACACTTCATTGTGTACATGGTGCTGGGGTTTGAATCTGCATACCTTGAGCAAGCTAGGCAAGTGCTGAAACCACTGAGCCACCACTCCAGCTTCTGCTTAGTCCATTTGTATGTGGCAAATAAATTATCCCAGGTTGTAGCTGGTAATTTTACTTTCAATGACAGCATCCTTTGAAGAAGAAAGACCTTTATTTTAATGAAATATCATTTATCCATGTTTATTCTTATCTTTGTAATCTTGTACACAGTTTAAGGAATCCTGCCTTAAGCAAAGGCATAAATTCAGACTACTAAGATGTCTTCTAAACGATTTATGATAGTCCTTGTATACCACTTGCAAGTGACTTTTGTGAATAATGTGAGCTAAAGATACAATTTCACTAATTTTTTTCCATATGAATATCTCATTTTTCCAGTGCCATATCCTAAATAGTTGGTCCTTTCCCCACTTATTCGATGTGACTGCTCTTTGATAAAGGAAGTTTCTATATATAATTGTTCTATATATTATTGTTCTTTTTCTGATTTCTCTGGTTTGTTCCATTGATCTCATTTTCTGTCCTTAACACTACAGCATCTTTGATAAAGCTATTTAAATCTGCCTATCTGGTAGATAAGGTTTCCTCAGCTTGTATTTTTTTCATAAGTACTTTGAAGATCAGAAGTACTTTGGTGATTATTAGTTCTCAACATCCTTTCTATATTTAAAAATCTTCTTTGCTAATTTCATAAAGATATCCTATAAGATTTTTGTCTAGGGCTGGAGCAGTGGCTCAGCAGTTATGGTGCTTGCCTAGCATGCCCAAGTATGTGAGTTTGAGCCCCAGCATCACATACACAGTTGAGTCTTGGAGCAATGAAGGCCACATGAAAAACTAAATAAAAATTTATTTCTCTCTTTCTCTCTCTCTCACTGTCCCTCTCTCTTTAAAAAAAAAAAAAGATTTTTGTTGAAATTATAACTAGTCTTTAAGTCAATTGGGGAAACTTGACTTATCTTTCATTATTGAGTTTTTTTGCATGAATGTGATATCTTTTTGAAATTTGTATAAGTTTCTTTGAATGCTTCAGTAACATTTTATAATTTACCCCAGAAATAAAATTTGAGATTCTGATAGATTTATTCCTAAGTATTTCTATGTACTTTACCATTTAGCATACTTCTTGGTAGAGTTATACTTAGGTACTTCATCATGTTTGTTACTGTACTAAATTCCACTTAAAATTATATAT
>PVKS010046195.1:0-13423 GCA_004027875.1 Aplodontia rufa
ATTCAGGACACAAGTACATGTTAAGTCCATGGTGGACACTACTACAAAAAAAACATGCAGGTTTTGAGATTTCCTCTGCTGATGCCAAAATGCTTTAGAAGCATTACTCATGCCTCAAACCTGTCCATTGAGGTAGGTCAGTATTATTACCCCATTTTAAGAGAAGGAATACTGAGGCACATTATAATTAAATGACTTGCACATTACCATAACACTTCCCAATGTTTGTTATTGTGATAGCTTAAAGTATACCCCGGTAAGTTTCCAAACTTAGAAACACTGAAAGAAATATTCTTATTATTGACATTTTAAAAGTCACTACTATGTCATAATAACAAATAATACAAAAAGGCATTAAAGATTTAAAATTTCCTCCTAGATAATGTTTTTTTCAAATGTAAATAAAACTATAGAGACTGAGTCATTTTTAGATGTTATTGTTATGTTTCAGTAAAATTTGATTTATTTTTGTCCTGAAAATTCAGTTTGACTGCATTTTCCTTGTCCCCCTAAAAAATAGGCTTTGACTTTGAAACTGAGTTCTAGCCACTGAGATTTTTGTCTCCTCCGTTCCTGAGTGTGGTCTAGGGAAACCTCCAAAGTAAAATCCTTTCTTTCCCCCTGCTCTGTTAGGTGAGATTTTCATGAGGACACCACCAACAGAAAGAAGAGCTCTGGATCTCTGAATGTAGCTCTTCAAAGACTTTAAACAACAGTGCCAAATCTTCCTCTTGCAATGCTCATTCCCTTTCTAAATTTTAAAATATGCAATTGTTAAATAAAAATGTGTATATAATCAAGGTACATCATAATATTTTCATGTATCTGTACATTGTACATTGTTTACCACAGTCAAATAAATTAGCATATCTTTCATCACCCAATGCTCCCATTTCAATGTGCATGTTGTGATATGAAAAAAAAATAAAATCTGCTCTTATCTAATTTTAAATAATCAGTACAGTTTTACTAACTAGAATCACCATGCTCCACTGTAAAACTTAATTATTTTACATCTGAAAATTTGTAAATATTTGTAACCATCTCTCCATTTCCCTCACCCCTAGGGCCTGGAGGCCCTATTCTATTCTGTTTTTTCCAAGTTTAATATTTTTTTTAATTCTGCATATAAGTGAGATCATCTAGTATTTATCTTTCCATATTTGGCTTATTTTACTGGGTACAGTGTTCTGCAGGTTCACAGGATTTTCTTCATTTTACAGCTGAATAATATCTCATTGTTTATGTATACACATATTCTTTATCTATGAATCCATGGATGGACACCTGAGTTGTTTCCAACTAAATTCATTATTTTCTTTGAGTTTTGCCCATATTAATTTCATCTACATTGAATATTTGTGGAGACAGATAATCTTCCTCTGCCAAAATATCCTCTTTAAAAATGCCACTAATAATGTAGTTGGGATATCTTAGAAGGCAAGGTATTTGCATTTACCACCAAGAAGCACAGAAATTGTGCAGATGACCATGTGCAAGCAATTTTGCCATGCTAAGCTTGTGTTTGCTTCTATTTTTGTTAAAATAGGCAATTGATGCTTTTGACACTATGCTAAAAATCCAGGGCTCATGTCTAGTGATACAGATTTTTTTAATATTTTTTTATCATGTACTGCTCTTGATGAACATTGTTAATGGCACACATGGAACTTTCTACACTCTGTATTATTTATTCCTTGTCCTTCAGAATCCTTCCTAGCAAATGATTTGTTTCATTCACATGGGCACATCTAATCATGTTCCCATCAGTGGAATTTATTTTACTTTCAGTACAATCAGCATTGCAGGCTTCTTAATAGTGCTTTCGTCCCCAACACTGCAACTGCCTTTTACAAATGATAGAGTAAAAGATTTTTGTAAAATCTCCACAAACTAAGCAAAGCATAGCAAGTATTCTGAAGAATAACAAACTAGATGGCTGAAACAAAAATCACAATAAAATATCACAAAAAAAGCACAGTAGTGGATAGAGGTGACAATGTTTTGTTCTGGAAATGTAGATGAATCAGTGAAGCAAATGTTTATAGAAATAGTGAATATCTGCCCTGTTATTTATGTTTCATCTCTGTTCTGTGATGTTGCTCTGTTCTTCCATTCACTTCCTTATCTATCTGCCTATCAAATCAGAATACATTATTTCCCCACATTCTGATGCAAAATCAGGTTATACTTTAGTCAATAATCAAGCTATACTAATTCTGAATTTGCATTATTTATAACATCATAAAGTTCATATCTTCTTTGAGCTATGATCATAACAAACAGTACTGAAATGTGATAGAAACTCAATTCTTTGGTACTTAAAGCAAAAAAATAAAAGAAAAAAAGACTACAGGAGTTAGGGAGTCTCCATGGTTTCAAACTGTTTTATAAGATTTAAAAATTTTGGATGACAGGGAATAACAAAATGACTCTCAGAATAACAAACTTCAGAATTCTTTATTTGCAGCTTGCAAAGAGAGAAGGCATTCCGAGAAGAGACAACCATACCGTCATGCCTAGGGGTAAAGTACCAGCACCTAGAGCTGAGAAGATGGTGTACCTCCAAGTAACAGAGTGGAGGTGGCTAAGTACCAAGTGTTCACTATGGATTGCCTAACTTAGATACATCCTGTCACCTCTGAGGCAAAGGAGCTTTTCCTAGATCTTCAGTAATTCCCCTAAAGCAATAACAGTGAATGTGTAGTGGACCAGAGTGTGATAGCCCCTCCATGTTGTGATGGGGAGTGTGGACTCTAGAAGCAAAACTGATGCACTTGAACCTGGCTCAAGACAACAGGATAAAATTTTTTAAAAAAAATTAATCCCGTTGTGGTGGCTCATTCCTGTAATTCCAGCTACTCCAAGGACCAAGGCAAGAGGATCACAGGCTTGAGGCCAGCCTGGGAAACTTAGTGAGACCCTGTCTTAATGTACAAAAGAAAATGGGCTAGGAGATGTAGCCCAGTGTGTGTGAGGCTCAGTGTTCAATCACCAGTACTGTAAACAAACAAAATAAGAACAAAAAGAAAACTATATTAAACATGGTTTCAATATCTCTTGTCCATTTCTTTTCTGAGGTGTTGCCTTTGTGTGCATTGCCTAAGGTGAAACAGTTCTGCTTTCCAGTAAGCTCAAAATGAAAAAGAAAAACTCCTGTTTGAAAAAAAGGTGTGGAAGTTGTACACTTCACTTTGTGTCACCATATATTTAAAATTAAAATTTTATGTTCTAATCCATCCATGAGGGATGCTGGGAATTATACTCATTATGAGCATTTGTATGCACACCTAAAAATGTTATGAAAATCAGAAAATCAAAAACATAATGCAGAAATTCTGTTTCTGCCAGAGCTAATACTAGTGGTGATGAACAGAGGTACGTAGATCAGAGGAATAATTTTTTGTGATAAATTCATTATTGGAGCTGGACTGCATAAAGGATGAGAGAGAGTTCTGTATTGTAGGCTGAGCATTGACATGAACAGGCCAGCCAAATGGAGTAGGAGACCTTGGTTTGAAGCAAGAGTGTGAATGATATTTATGTAACAATATTTAGGTAAGAAGTAGCACATTAGGTCTTTAAAAAGTCAGTTCAGGAAAGGCTGTCAAAGAGTGTTAGTTAAACCAAGGAATTCTGATGTCATAGAATATAAGTTTCTAAAAAATATGAAATACACTTGTGAACAACAATAAGAATTAACGCACTATCATCAAATAAGAGTTTTACCTTATTTTGCTAAATTTAAGCATCATGACTACATGACAGGTGAATGAGTAACTCTTTTTGTCATTGAAAGCAGTAGTTTGGAACATTAAGGAAGCAGTTCATTATTTCCTACTGATAACATTCCCTTGGTTTCTTGAATTTAATCTTTTGAAAAAAGAGTGTTGTCTGTTCAGCGTAATACTCATACTCTCATTACACTTGAATTGTGCAAACAATTAATTTCTAAGTATTTTCTTTAAAAGAAAGAGAGAGTCAAATCTATTTACTTTTTCATATGGTTTTTGTTTTTCTGACACTCTGTTGTGCATGTGGTGTTGCGGTTCAAAGCCAGTTCCTTGCGCATGCCAGGCAAGCACTATACCGCTGAGCCACCTTTCCAGTGCCCTACAAATGTCCTTTAAAACTTATTCTTCTGGGATGGAGCAGTGACTCAGCAGTTTGAGCACTTGTCTGGCATGTGCAAGGACCCAGGTTCGAACCCCAACACCACATTTACAACTAAAGCCCGAGAAACAAAGGTCAGATGAAAATACAAATAAAATTGATTTTCTCTTCCTCTCTCACTTTCTCCATCTTACCAGAAAAAAAATTATTCTTCTATTGAGCCCTAATAATTGAAAAATAAATTTAAAAGTGGGAGATGGGTTGGGTAGATCTTTGTCAAAAAACACAACATTTCAATTACCAGGAATAAATTCAATAGCTGTATTATATATCATGGTTACTACAGTTGACAATTTGTGAAATAATAGATTTTAAGTGTTCTCACACACACAAAATAACTATATCAAGTAGTAGTACATCTGCTAAAAACTGGATTTAGTCATTCTACAATGTTTACACATAATAGAACATAATAAAGTACATCATAAATATATATAACTTTCATGTGTCAATTCAAATAAACACATGATTTTAAGAATATTAAAAAGGATAAAAATTGGGTGATCTATGAATTTTTTGAAAAAAATTATATACTTTAATTATCCTGCAATTGAATTTTATGTGAATCTGTATTTGCAACTGAATTTAGTTTGAATTGTTTATTGCTTATTAATATAGTGGGAAAATCCCAGTATATTCCATGGAAGACCTTTGAGATTATCACCAATAGAAAACAAAATTAAAAGAGATACAAAAATAAAAATCATGAAATTAAAACATACTACCAAAGGGGAAAGTCATTTGACCATAAAGGGAGACAATAAGAGTGGAAGAAAGGGAAACAATTGTTTACAAACTAACTAGAAAACAATTAACAATTACAAGTAGGAAATTCTTACCTATCAATAATTATCTTGAATAGAAATATTTTAAAGTTTTTATCAAGAAATGGAGTGACCAAATAAATTCAAAACAAAACAAGACTCATCTACATGCTGCCAAACAAAGACTTTACCTGTAAGGACAGACACAGACTGAAAGTGATAAGATGATAGTGATTTCCATGGAAATGGAAATCAAAAGAAAGAATGGTTAGCTGGGCTTACATCAGATGAAACAGACTTGAAGTCAAAACAATAAAGAGAGAAGTTCATTTCATAATAATAGATAAGACCACTTTATCATAGTTGACACAGCCAGAGATAATGGTAAATATGTTTGCACCCAAAAGTGTACCACCTAAATACATAAAGAACATACTAATAGTTTTCAGGGAAGAGACTGTAATAAAGTTATAGTGGGAAACTTTAACACTACCATTTCAACAATGAGTAGATCAGTAATTGGATTTATACTTCTCTGTAGACAGAATTTACATGTATATACAGGTATATACAGAATATTCCATCCAACAGTAACAAAACACACATTCTTCTCAAGCACACATGAAATCTTCTCTAGAACAAATACTTTATTAAGTAATAAAATAAATTATCAAATTTAAGAAGATCAAAATAACATCAAGCATCTTTCTTGGACACAATCATATGAAACTAGAAACTGATAACAAACACAACTTTGGAAAATTTATAAATATATGGATATTAAACATGTTCATATACAGGTATGTTTAATATCAGACATTACATATAATGCAATACGTATACTTGTTTCATTACTTTGAATTGTGTTGTCATAGACTTTCCATGAATTCTTGTTTTAATGTCTTTATAAGGAAGCACTTATGTTCCCATATCATATTTAAATATTTGGACATCTCTAGTTCAGAATAATTTGTTTTAATTAATTTTATTGCATAGATTTAAAATAAATATATGCACTCTGATCAAGGGTCTACCCTCGATTAAATGAATGGGAGGATTCATATCACAAAAAATTATCAAAGACCCTTAACTAAAAGAAATCCTCTGAAAAAGTATCTAATGAGGCAAGATTGAAGCATGTGTTTTTATCTTTAAAAATAAGTGTTTCCTAAAACAGTATTCCAATCATAGTATATCCAATTATTTTTGATGCAACGTTTGATAGAACATATTATGAATAGATTTTTAGAGTTTTCAAAAAATACTGCTTATAAATATTATTAATGTATTTACTTACTCTGATTTCTTCATTTCTCCCATAGGACTGGTAAGGTTATAATGTCCACTCTCAAATTACACTGGATAGTCCCATTACCTCAGGTAATATTAAATTTCAGAAGATAGGCCCCATTTCCTGCATGATTCTTTCCCTAAAGCTATATATATAACTTGAACACTGTCTCTAAATTAGGTTTCTCAGAGGATAACTGTAGTTTCCACATTGCAAAATGTTTTAAAGTGAGCTGGAAGCTGTAACAAATATAAAATACCATGTAAACTTTCAAAAATATTTCACTTCATTAGAATGCTAGTATTAAAACATTCGTGGATGAAATATATATGAAAGTGTGTCTTCTTTTCCCATCTAGAAACTGATTAGAATAAAAGTAATACATATTCAGAATCACATTTTAAAGATGGAAAACATTGTTTGCAATCATGCTTGTTTTAAAACACTTTTCATTTAGACCAGTGTTTGCCAAACAAGGGTAACTGTACTTCCATTCATGGTATGTGTGTAATATCTGGAGATATTTTATTAATCATAATTGGGGGTGGTATTCTTGGCAAATGGGAGTCAGCGAACATGATGAGCTTATAGCATACCCAGGATAACTTTCTATAATAATGACTTTTCTGGTTCCAAATGTCAATAATTCTGAGGTCTCTGTTACAGACTTTTGAATCATTATAATGTAAAAAAAAATCAATCATAGATAATAGCCCCAATAAATTAACTCACATAGAATGTCTGTGCCCCCATTGGCAGTGCTTAAGTACTTCCTTCTATAATTTACATCACCATGCAAATGATGTCTCTATGACTGTTTTTATGTGACTTCCATAAAGAAAGTCTTTCATCCATCAGATCACTACTTCAAACCAACACACTGGATTCATACCAATCACAGTCTCAGTATAGCTGAGCTTCTCACTTTTTTCAACTACTTTTAATTTTCTTCTAAATTATTTACCATTATATATTTGACCCAAATATTCCAAAAATATTTCTAATGCCAAAATCAATGAACTTCTCTTACTAAATTGAAAACACATTTTTCAAAATTAGTTCTTACTTGGCCACCAGCATTTTGACATTTCTTATTATGACCACATTATATTTATCTTGAAGTATTCAGCTTTTCATGGAACTGTCTCCTCTTAGTTTTCCTACCATGCACTTATATAACCTTTACACTCATGCCCACTTTACATAAGATTGGATGTTTATCTCTACTTATCCTGTTCTGCATATGACCTTAGGTGATCAGTTAATCAATAACCTAAACCAAACATTTGAGAACTTATGTGGAGATATATGCTAATCAATCATCAGTACTACCAATTCCATTTTTATAGTACTCATTCTACTCGGTGCAATTTTCTACACGTATCTTTGTCATTACTCAGTCATTGCCAGTCTTCATTGTTTCTCCAAGATTTCTGTAAAATTCTAAGTACTCTCTTGGTCTCTTCTCTGCTCAAGAACTTCAATGGATCATGGTAAAGGCTTTACCAAAGTTCACAAATCCTCACATCAAGGATTATCTTTGTAGCTCAACTCTTAATATCTCACACACCTTATTCTGCAACCTACTGAACAACTTTGATTTCCTGATATAGGCATGAACTCACTGGCAGGTTATAGAGGTAATATTCTTTCATCTTGGAGCATTCCTTTTTCCATTGCTTAGCTATTTCCTACTCAGTCTATAACATCCACCTTACGTTTAATTGTTTTAGAAAAGATTGTAATCTTACTACTTTAAATCTGACATAGATGGGCTGGGGATATAACATTACTGGCAGAATGTTTGCCTAGGATGCATGAGGCCCTGGGTTCATCCTCTGCACCAAAAATAAATAAATAAATAAATAAATCTGACACAGATGTCCAATTTTCTATGTATTTATAACACCTCTTTTTCTTCTACTCTGATATTTCAAACACAAGAATGGAATAGTTGGAACATATTCATTGCTCTTTTTTTTTTATCCTTAACATCTAATTTAGTCTTTTTCTTCCTCATGGAATCCTGATTTCATTCATATTTCTGATATGAATATGATTTCATTCATACTCCTAAAATGTTTACCAGATAATTTCAACAAAAACTGTTATTATTTAAGTCATACTCAAAGGACTGATAATCTTTTCAACATTTACTCAAATGCATGGTGTTCTCTTAACCTTATGTAAAATAAAACAAAACATTTAGACAGAAGTCACAGCACTCCATATTAATTCAGAGAAATACATGTTTTCATATTTAAGGAAATTATCCAAAACTTATGGTTTTATGCTCTATGGAAATTACACATGAAAAAAATGAATTTCCCAGCTGTTTAATGGATTTGATCAAAAGCATGCTTACTGGAGAAAATCAAGAAATGTGGCTAATAACAATAAATTGGTCCTTTGCAGCAGCATTAATGGAACTGGATGTGAAGTAATTCAGGTACAGAAGGACACATACTACAGAAAATGATTTATATGGTAAAGTGAAAAAAGTCGATCCCATACAACTTGGGGGAGATATGGTTGTTACCAGAAGATGAAAAGGAAAGGTGGGAGAGGGAAAAGACTTGAAAAGGTAGATAATGTATACTGGTAGGACAACTAATATTAACAACCATGTGCTTGTGTTTCAAAATGCTAGAAGGAAAAATCCTGAATGTTCAACATAAAGACATGATAAAATTTTGAGGAGATAGACAGATTTAACCTGATTTAGACACTATTCAAAGTATATGTGTATTGAACACCATATAGTATCCCATAAATAAACACAAGTAGTATGGTTTTACATAACCATTAAAAAGTTAACTTGAAAATAATAAATAATAATGAACCAATTTTCTGTAACTCATGACATTTATAAAACCATTTTAACAATACTAAGATTTCACTTATTTATCTAAGAACATGTCCAGTCCACCTATTATAAGGAGTTATGCATGTATAAGAAATGGTAAAGGAAAGTTGAGAATTTGGAATAATTAGGGAAAAAGATGGAGAAAAATATCAAGTTAACTGCTAGATTTTTAAAACCTGTATAAAGAAGTAAAGAAGAGAATTTCACATAGATATGTGCAAGATTTTTGAATCATCATTTTCCTGACTGATAACACTTAAATGCATGAGTGTGAAATGTTAATTTAACAAGTACTTTAGTCTCAGAATTTTTTAATTTAAAAAATATGAAATTTGTATTGCATACAAAAGAATACCAATTATTTTAAAAAGGGTTTTTGAAAGTATTACATATTAAATGTAGTAAGTGAAAAAATCATAGGCATAGAACTTAATTACTTTTTGTAGAAACGTTTTTTGATTTAGAATAATTTAAGTTTTTATGAAAAACTGTTGCTGGAACACAATGCTTTCATGCAATACACCTAGTTTCCTCCATTATTAAAATAAAATATTAATCAATGCTTTGGTTATAATTAATGAGCCAGTACTGATAAATTGTTACTTATTGAATCTTTTAAACTTTATTCAAATTTCCCTAGTTTTGTTACATGATTCTATTTCTGATTTCACGTTACCTTTAGTCCTGGTGTTCTCCTAAGCTCCTCTTGGCTATGATATTTTCTCAGATTCTCCTTGGTTTGAGTGTTTTGAGGAGAGTTCCTCAGATATGCCTCTAAGGGGAAATTTTTGTTGTTGTTGTTGTTTTCCCCATTATTGGACTGGTGCTCTATGATTTGGGGAGGAAAATACCTGAAGTGAAGTATTATTTTCATCATATCAATGAACATAAAATTACGACCTATGATGGTCAATGTAGTCATGGTGATAAGGACATGCTTAACAGATTTTTTCCCAGATGTTGCTCTGTCATTCCTCTAATCACACGGAACTGTTTGTAATGATGTTACTGTGAGTATCTAGATTACAGAAATACGGGATCAAATACAAACTGATTAAAGGATTATTATCAATGTAACTTACATGGAATTCTTCAACCTGGGAATTTTGTCTGTAACCACATTTACGTATTTTATCAATCGTTTTTATATCGGCATACACTTGGGACTTTATTTTATAATCAAATAAGCTAACGTTGCTGTATTCCTTTATTAGTTCTGAAGATTTGTGTACTTTAGAATTCTTTCAATTGCAATCATTTGATCAAGAAGTAATTGGGCATCATTCCGTTTTACATTCTATAACACTGCATGTACTTTCTTATTTCATTGTCTTATTTAGAATTCCCAGTGTTATGTTGAGCAGGAGTATGAAAGAACACTCTTCCTTTGTGCTTCACTTACATGGAAAGTTTCTATTTCCTCACCATGAAGCCCGTTTTTAGCTGCATGTTATTCTGAGGCATATTCTTTTTTATCAAGTTGAGGAAGCTCCCTCTGTTCCAAGTAATCAAAGGTCTTGGTTAATTCAACTGCTATTTTACCTACACCTGATAGACTTATGTGATTCTTCTTTTCTACTCTGTTGGTTTGGTAATTATAATGAACACTTTTCAAAGATAACTCATGGCATGTTCCTTGCTGCATACATTATTTTCTTTAGCAGTTTTGCATCTATGTTAATGAGAATATTCATCTGTAATTTTCAGTGCTTGCAAAGGCTTTATTTTATTTCAATATTAGGACAACACTGACCACTTTGAATGAGTTAGTTCTACATCTTTTTAAAAAAGAGATTGACAAGAGTTTTTTCGTCATTTCTTACCTAAATGTTTGATATAATTCACTAGTGCACCTATCTGTACCTAGAACTTTCTTTTTCAAAAGGCAATTCATTGCTGTCTAACTGCTATCAACAGGCAGAGTCATACTCAGGCTATCAAATTCTCCTAGAGTGAGTTTCAGAAGTTTGTTTTTCAAGGATTGCTCCTTTTTTCCTAAATAAATAAATAAATAAAGTATGAAATGTGAGGACATACACTTGATTCTAACATTAATGTGTTGTGTATTTAATTTCTAAAATGAAGGGGCTGGAGCGGTGGCTCAGCAGTTTCGGCGCTTGCCTGGGAAGCGTGAGGACCAGGGTTCAAACCCCAGCACCCACGTACACAACTAGGTGTTGGAGCAACTAAGGCCATGTGAAAAACTAAATAAAGTTGTTTCTCTCTTTCTCCGTCTCTCTCACTGTCCCTCTCACTTAAAAAAAAAATAGTAATTTCTAAAATGAAGACCCCATATTCATTTCTGATATCAGTGCTTTGTATCTTATTTCTTGATTAAGGTAAAGGTTTGCCAATTTTGTTTCCGGAAAACTCAGTCCTTGGTCTCATAGAATTTTCCCTACTATTTTGCTTCCAATTTGATGTCTTTCTGATCTCATTTTTATTATTTCCTTTCTTCTGCTGAATTAAGCTTACACTACTTGCCTGTTTTGGTTCATAATGTAGACATATAGTTTTTAATTGAGGCATCTTAGGGCTGGAGCGGTGGCTCAGCGGTTTAGGTGCTTGCCTGGCAAGCACGAGGACCCGGGTTCCACGTACACAACTAAGTGTTGGAGCAGCTAAGGCCATGTGAAAAACTAAATAAAGTTGTTTCTCTCTTTCTCTGTCTCTCTCACTGTCCCTCTCTCTAAAAAAAAAAAAAAAAAAAATTGAGGCATCTTTCTTTTTTTAGGCTGAGCTTTTCTTCACTAAGTTAAATGCCTATGACTTTCCTCCACGACATTTAATGTCTTGACACATCGGTTTTAGCAGTGGATAGAAATCCCACGGCCAGGACATGCCATAGTTTGCTTATGCTCACCTATTACTGCCCATCTTGAAAACTTCCAACATTTGACAGCTGTGAACAAAGCTGCTATAAACATCGATGTGCAGATTTTTCTGTGGACACGTTTTAAACTCAATAAGAAATAAAAATCGTAGCAGTTTGGGATTTTGTGGGGATATTTTTCACCTTAATTTTATAAGATCCAAAAGTATCCCCCTGCCTTTTCTGGTGGTTTTTCTGGTTGATTCGCAACTTTTTTTTCAAAGAACTTCTTTCATTTCCTTTTTTTTTCTTTCTGTTCTCAACCTTCTTTCTGTAAGTTGTTTTTCTAACAGTGATTTCCTGTTTCCCATGCATAAATTTTCTGTATTTCTGTTTTCACAGTTCTGATTTATTGGCATAT
This sequence comes from Aplodontia rufa, assembly GCA_004027875.1. Taxonomy (NCBI): domain Eukaryota; kingdom Metazoa; phylum Chordata; class Mammalia; order Rodentia; family Aplodontiidae; genus Aplodontia; species Aplodontia rufa. Next base: position 12,328 of record PVKS010046195.1, read on the forward strand.
TTTAAAGCTGTGGATTTCTATTCCTTGGGTTATTTTCCTTCACAGACTATTTTAATTGCTGTGCAATGTTGGCATCCACTAGCTTCTACACAGACTCAGTGGAACCACCAAGAATGGATCTACTATAAACTGATGCATGTTGCTCTGACAACGGATACATGTATATTTTCATTACATTACTTAAGCCAGTGCTTCTGAAGGAATGTTATTAATGAGACTTTATTTTTTTTTAATTTTTTATTTATTATTATTTTTTTGAACAACCTTACAAGATTTTAACAAAATAATATAAAATGTGTATAAAATGTGTAAATATTCTGGATATTGCAATTATCTCCAGGAGTGCCCCCCCCAATTACCCTCCCTGATCCCTCCCTTCCCTTTCCCTTTATAATTCCAAAAAAAAGGTATTAGATTGTAAAGCATTACATCTTATCTGGATTTCACTCATGTTACTAGACCAACTTTCTCACTGTCCAGGGTCTAGTCCCCACCTCCACCTATGAGTGGAGACAATGGACCCTTAGATTTCTGGGTTAAGCTGATTTTATTCATCATGATCTCTTCCATAACCATCCATTTACCCTCAAAGGCTGCAAGGTCATTGTTTCTAATTGCTGTGTAATATTCCATGGTATAAATGTACCACAGTTTTTGGATCCATTCTTCCTGTGAGGGACACCGGGGTTGTTTCCATAGCCTAGCAATGGTAAATTGTGCTGCCATGAACATTGATATTGCTCTGTCACTGTAATGTGCTGATTCTAAGTCCCCTGGAAAGATACCCAGGAGTGGAATAGCTGGGTCGTATGGTGGAGTCATCCCTAATTTCTTAAGGATTCCCCATACTGCTTTCCAGAGGGGCTGTACCAGTCTGCAGCTCCACCAACAGTGTGCTAGTGTGCCTATCTCTCCACAGCCCCTCCAGCATCTATTGTTGTTTATTTTCTTCATCTTTGCCATTCTGACTGGTGTAAGGTGATATCTTAGTGTGGTTTTCATTTGCATTTCTCTGATTACTAGTGATTTAGAGCACTTTCTCATGTATTCATTGGCTTGATCAATGTCCTCTGGTGAGAAGTCTCTGTTTAGCTCT
>PVKS010046196.1:0-13422 GCA_004027875.1 Aplodontia rufa
GCCTATCTCTCCACAGCCCCTCCAGCATCTATTGTTGTTTATTTTCTTCATCTTTGCCATTCTGACTGGTGTAAGGTGATATCTTAATGTGGTTTTCATTTGCATTTCTCTGATTACTAATGATTTAGAGCAATTGATAAATGGGCCAAAGAGCTAAATAGAGACTTTTCACCAGAAAAGTCTCTATTTATCACACTTTTATTTTAACACAGTTCTATTCCTAATTGATAACCAAGTTGAAAGCAAATTGTCTTTAAGCAAAAAAAGCAGCATCCCCTTTAATTTGTTCACAAATTTTACCTGTTGAAATAAAACACAGGTACATAACAGAACTAAGATGCTACTTAAACTGATTTAATTTCAAATCTCTGAATGATTTTGGAGAGGAATTTTCTTTCATGAATAATAAGAACCGCATAACAAATCTGGGGAAGCCATTCTTTCAATGTGTATTTTTAAAATTTATAAATGCATAATATATCATTTGCTTTTACTAACAAGTAGCTATTTAATATAAGTTTACCTATATAACTTTATCCTTTCCACCGTATCTGAAGTTTCTGGAGTCAGCACTTAGAAATGGCTCAGAATACTTTCCTTATGAAGGACTTGGATATCATTTTTGTCTAAGATTTACAACACCAGAAGAAACTGTGAAGCTAGTTACATATTTTTTGATGTTATGTTTAATTTTTGGTAATTTAAGATGAACTTTGAAAATAGCCAATAAAACTGTTGTTCTAACAAGACAGTTTTTTTGCCTGCTTTTATCCCATACTAAAACCCCTTCAAACAAAGCCAATTCACATAATCATGGCAGCTGAATTATAATTCACTGACAACAATTGTTTCTAAACTTTTGTTTAATGCAAAACTCCTTTAAATGCAGAAAATAAATCAAACACTACAGAGCAGTATCTTCAATATTTAACCCAAATTTAGATCTTTGGAAACTCTAACATTCTTAAGGTTTAGCAGAGAGAACACAGCTGTGTTTTCATTATGTTAAATATCATCAAATAATTTAAAAGTATTTTATTCACATGCGATTCAAGAAAATCAAATTTGTATAATCAACTATTTAAGTCATTGAACAGTTGTTTTGTAATAATTATATTCAAAAATCTTTTCAACAACTTTTAACCAGATTTTACATTTCTTTCTAAATCAAGTATTTAAATTCTTTTATAAGTAAATTAATGAAAATAACATATTGGAAAGAATTTGAAAATCAACAAACAGAATTGATGTCAAAGCAAGTACTTATAAATCTAGGATCAATTTAAGATAAATATTTTAAGGATGCTTTTAACAGTAAAACTCAAGAGCATTTTAAAATTAGGTGAAAGTAGATTTCAATAATATACTACATAAATATTTCCTAATTAGTCAGTTCATCCTCTAAATGTAAGATGTCCCCAAATATCTCATCTCTAGCCTCTTATTTTACTTTCTCTTCATGATTAAGGATATTTCATCAAGAATCATATAAAAGAATCCTTTCCTTTTACTTGTGACATTTCTCTGGTCACATGTTAATAAACTAATTCCAGTAGCTCCATTTGTTCCTATTATAATTTGAATATAAGATTTCCCCTGAAAAGCTCAATTGACAATTCAGGCATGTTCCAGGTAAAATAGTTTGTGAGAGCTGTAACCTAATCAGTAATTTGATTTACTCAATGGGTTAATAATTTGAATGAGTTACTGGGTGGTACATGTAGTTAGGTGAGGAGGTAGGGCTGGAGGTAGAAGAATTTGCCTTTTGTCTTGGAAGATATTTTAGACTTGAACTTTTGAGTAATGCTGGAACTGTAGAATATGAGGACTCTTGGATGTGGACTAAAGATATTTTGAATAGGGAGACAGATGTGAATTTTGGGGGCTGGGGGATGAATACTATAGTCCCCTGAAAAGTTCATTTGGCAATGCAGGCAAGTTTAGAGGTGAAATGATCAGATCATCAAAGCTGTGACCTAATCTGTTTAATCTCTTTCCTGGCTACCGTGAGCTGAGTAGCTTCCTGTTCCTCAACTTACTTCCACCATGATACTCTCCTTCATTTCAGCCACAGGACAACGAAGTTGGCCAATCACAGGCTGAATCTCTCAAACTTTCAAAACAAACTTTTCCTCCACTAAGTTGCTCCTGTCAGGTATTCTGGTGAAGGTGATGAAAAAGCTGACTACCATACTTCTTAAATAACATAAACCGTTGACTTCACTTTCATTTCATTTGGGGGCAATGGATTGTATTGCTTTGAGATGAAAGCCCCAGTGCCAGCTATAAAAAATTCCTGAACTTCCAGAATTTTTCCTTTTGCTCCAGTGCCATCTGCAAAAAATTCCTGAACTTCCGGAATTTTTCCTGCTTGGCAAATTTTACTCCTCTATCTTATCACTGATATATGTGGATTTAAATTTCCTTGTTTCTTGAGCCTCAAATTTTTTGTGTCCTCACACTGACAGTGTTTGGACCCATTTTCATGTCCACCCTTGTCCCAATTTCAAGGTGAGTCTCCTTTCTATCAGTAGAAATTCACAGATCTATTGGTCTGTTCTTTATGAACTCTAGCAGTATGTCAATCTTTATTATGATACCCTTTTGTTTAGTGCTATTAAAACAAAGCAAAGCAATTTGAGGTAGATTGCACAAAGATGGACTACAGTTGCAGAGAAAAGAAATCTTGTATTAATAGAAAAATGACTGTACTTAGCAATCATCAAAGAAAGCTGGTGAACAAATGAATAGAGGTTTGAATATAGCAGATCGGAGTTTTATTTGATTGAAAAAAATCAGGCTGCATTGGCAGAATTAAAACAATTCATTTGGAATTACATAAAACTTTGCTGAATTAAACAATTTCTAATTTAACCTATTGAGAATGATGAATATTCAACAAAGAAGATCAGAACAGAATGCTTCAGAATTAACCATTAAAGTATATATCAATATGTAGCCATAAGCTAAATTTTATTCAAAAAGTATATTTAATGTAAAAATCAAAGACTGAATCAGTACAGTGACTCACCAAACACATTTATCACTTGGAATTTATTAAATGCATGCAAAATACAAATTTATCAGACAAAAATTTCTTTTAGAAAACTTATAAGTTCAGTGAGGGGAAAATGGTGTGTGTATACATATTACAATTACACAAGAAACTGACAAGTACAATAAAAGAAGTACAGAAAAAGGGGTATGAAAATTCAAGGGAAAAAAGAAAGAACTAGCCATTCTTCCTACACAAGTTAATATAGAGAATACATAAAGTAGTCAAAAAATGACATCAAAAAAACAAATAATACATTCAATAAATGAGGAAATGAATGAAACAGACATTTCTCAAAAGAAATACACTTGGCAACAGGTATGCGAAAAATGTTTACATCATTAGCAATCAGGTAAATGCAAATTAAAACTACACTGAGATTACATCTCAACCCAGTTAGAATGGCAATCAGCATATGCTGGCCAGAATGTGGGGGAAAACAAAATCTATACACTGTTGATAGGACTGTTAATCAGAGCAAACACTGGAAATCATTATGGAGGTTCTGCAAAAGACTAGGATTGAAAATACTATGTAACCCAGCTACACCACTTCTTAATTTAATCCAAGAGAATTGAAAACACATCCTAGGGTGATATAGTAAATATCTATGTATATGGCACCACAATATATAACAGCATGCTATGGGACCCGTCTACATGTTCATCAATAGATGAATAGATACAAAAATTGTAGAGAATATATATATATATGAATTTTACTTATCTATTGAGAATAAAAAATTTATGCTATTTGCAGGAAAATGGATAGAACTAGAGTCAGAAGTTCTATGTTTTCTCTCATATATGGAAGATAAAAAGAAAAAGGGAAAGAAACAGGACCCTAGGAATATAGAATTTAGACTAGAACAGAAGAGGAAGGAGAAGGAGATCAGAGGAGAATGGAAAGGAGGGAAAGTAAAGCATGGGGTAAAGAAATAGACCAAAGTATGCATTTGTATGTATAAATATTTCAAAATGAATCTTATCATTATGTATAATTATAACACACCAAGAAAAAATGTAATGAGGAATTAATAAAAATTAAAAAATAAAAAATTTAACTTTTAAAGAAAAGGAAAAGAACATGTAAGAACTGGTTCTCCCATGGGAAAGCTTGGAATTTTTCCCCCAAAAGCATTGAATAGGACAGTATAAGAATCTGGGCATAGAAAAAGGAAGAAAAATGTGCTTTTCAAATGGGAGAATATTTTGGGAAAGAGCTGTAGAATAGGGGGGGAAATCTGTGGGAATCCATTAAAGTTGTTTTGTGTAATCTTTTTTTTTTCTTTTGCTCTGGAATTTAGATTTTATTAGTTCAGCATATTCTTACATATTGGAGGGATTCATTGCTACGCATTCTTTTATGCTTACATAATGACAAAGTACCATGAGCACAATCTTTATCCAGCTTCTCCCTCCTTCACCCTTGTGGTATGTTGAATCTGTACAGCGCTTTCAGCAGAATGGCCCTTTTAATTATATTCATTCTGCCTAACCAAGAACATGGGATGTCTTTCCATCTTCTCAAGTCTTCTTCAAGTTTTTACTTCAGTGTTCTATAGTTTTCTTTGTTTTGTAGAGGTCTTTTCCTTCGTTAGATTAATATCCAAGTATTTTATTCTTTTTGAGGTTATTTTAAATGGGACAGATTTCCTGATTTCTTCTTCAGCCAAATTAGTGTTGGACTATAAGAAAGATATTGATTTCTGGATGTTGATCTTGTATTCCGCCACTTTGCTAAATCCATTTATGATCTCTACAAGTCTTCTAATGGAACATTGTGGGTCTTCTAGATATGGTATCATATCATCAGCAAATACAGTTTCACCTCCTCTTTTCCTATACATAAACCTTTAATTTCCTCCTCTTGTCTGATTGCTCTGAGTAGGGCTTCAAGGAATATATTGAATAAAAGTGGTGAGAGTGGACAACCTTAACTTGTTCATGAGTCTAGTGGGAATGCTTTCAGTTTTTCTCCATTTAGCATAATGTTGACTGAGGGCTTGTCATAACTGGTTCTTACAAGGTTGAGGTAAGTTCCTTTGATCGTTATCTTCTCCAGAGTTTTGAGCATAAACTCATGTTGTATTTTTATCAAAGGTCTTTTTTACATTAACTGAAATGATTATAAGTTTTTTGTCTTTAATTCTGTTTAAATGGTTAATGATTTACATATGTTGATCTAGTGTTGCCTCCCTCGAATGAAGCCCACTTGATCATGACATATTATCTTTCTGATGTGTTGTTGAATACGATTGGCTAAAATTTTAGTTAGGATTTTTAAGTCTACGTTCATCAGGGATATTGGTCTGTAGTTTTCTTTCCTTGAGGTGTCTTTGTTGGGTTTTGATATCAGTGTATGGTTGCCTCATAAAAAGTGTTTAAGAGGGTTCCACCCCTTTCAGTTATATGGAATGGTTTTATAAGGAGAGATGTTAGTTCTTCTATAAAGATCTAGCAGAATTCTGCTGAGACCCCATCAGATCCTCAGCTTTTCATTTTGGAAGGCTTTTAATTGCTGTTTCAATTTCATAACCTGATTTTGGACTGTTTAGATTTTCAATATCCTTCTGTGTCAATCTTGATAAATAACAACAGGTGCATAATTTAGAATGTTGGCCACAGGGGAGGGTGGTTAAAAAAGGAGATGAGAGAATGCAATTAGTGTTGTTTTTTTTTTTTTTTTTTGTAATGGGATTGAACCCTAGGTACTCTACCACTAAGTCACATTATCAGTCCTCTTTTATATTTTATTTTGAGACAGGATCTTGCTAAGTTGCTTAGGACCTCACTAAGTTGCAGAGGCTGGTTTTGAACTTGCAATCCTCCTGCCTCAGCTTCATGAGCTTCTGGGATTATAGGAGTGTGCCATTGCACCTGGCTGCAGTGAGTATTCTCAGCAAGACTTCTGAAGTACTGAATTGGAAGGATATCACAAGTATAAGGATTAATAAATACCCCCTTTCTAAGCAAGGTACACATAAACTTTGCTAAGTGTCATAATATATTCTACACACTAATGATTAAAATATAGTATATCACTAACAAAACATAGTGTATACACAAAAACTTCTCCTAGGAAAGAGTACTCAACAAAGGATATGATGTACAAGACAGAGATGTGACATATCGGAAATTAGGGGAAGGGCAGGAGAGAGGGGTGTTGATGGAATATTCCAGGTTGAAAAAATAATATGTGTGAAAACCCAAGAGCATGACAAGACTGATAGAGATTCTCTTTGGATGGAGAAGAAATGTGGCTGGGGGCTAGAGCGGTGGCTCAATGGTTTTGGCGCTTGCCCAGCATACCTGAGTACAGTTCAAACCCCAGCACTCACATACAAAGCTAAGTGTTAGAGCAACGAAATACAAGAATTGATATTCTCTCTCTCTCTCTCTCTCTCTCTCTCTCTCTCTGTGAGTGTGTATGTGTGTGTCCTTCTCTTTAAAAACAAAAAGAAAGAAAAGAAATGTAACTGGATGAGAGAGAGACAGTGGGTAGGGAATCAGGTACTTATTTATTGATCCTGTTAAGAAGTTTGGTCTTTGGATAAAAGGGATAGGTTCAAATTGCAAGGATTGATCTGAATGATTGGCTGGGTGTGGGTGGGAGGTGGACTGTACTGTGATCGTCATTAATTTAAAAGTACCATAGTGATGAGAATGTGATCAACAGAAGGAGTAGGCAATGAGGTGGAGATATTAGGAAATAATAATGCTAGCCAAGAAATCAAGATAGAGGTAGCCTAGAATTTGAGAAGAACTGATACAGTTCACCAAACTTGGCAGCAAGGAAGAATTATGATTATGGGCTAAAATGCCAACCATTACAATATATTTAATCTCAAACTATGTTATAAAATAACACAGTAAGTCAATATGTATATGAACTACAAGAGTTTAAAGAGAAAGACTTATCAAAAATATCAAAAGAAATTACTACTGATTGTCATAAGACCTGAAACCTGATTAAGAATTGCTCTCTTCAGAGGGAAATGCCTGCATTTGAAGAAATCATACCTAGTTGGAAAATAAAAATCAATTTATACAAAGTATAAAAATGTGGGCTTTTTGAAATGTCAATTAGATATATCATGCTTAATGTTTGCCCCCGAAGTTTAAAAAATAACATGGTCTATATTAAAGTCATATACTTCTACAAAAAGGCAAAGAATCCTGAAAACATGACAAAAATAGTTCAATATGAATTTTAATGAACACATACAGAATTCATGTGCCATTTGTTGTGCTATAAACAATTCTTTATTAAGCTTCAGTATCTTATATGTGTTAATCATATTTTCCTTTTAGAGACAACTAAAGAGCCAGTGGTCATGTTTTAAATACTTTTCACCCTATATGGAGCACTTTAAATGTCCTCTGAGACACATCTTTACCACATTTACACAGCTCTAGTAGCATCTCCTCCAGGTTCAAAGTATCTTTATTTTAAAAGTTGTCATGAAAATATTACCAAGTGAAAAGAACATTAAAATACAGCCCTAATCTTAAAAATAACCACAGCTCAAAACCAAACCCTAAGTTGTTCCTTGTGTACCAGTGTCTGAATTAAACCATTTCAGGGTACTACATGGATGGGGTTTTCACAGTGTCACCTTAGAGGCAGGTAACTGAATGTTTTTCTCAGCACTGTGGCAAAACTGAGCAGCTACAAAATTCTATTTTCCTGTCTATTTTTATTTTTTATTTTAATGCTTGACAAATATTTATTTAGCCTCCCAAATAGTTATGAAAACAACACCTTAATGCCCATTACATTCTTATATATTTCAGAATTTTAAATTTCTTTAAATAAACAATCATGGTACCATGACATTTCATTACTAGCACTAGATGAAGTCCTTACTTTCCAAAGGAAATCTTTTATGTGAATGTCACATAAAATAAATCAATTGTAAGCTGTGTTTACATGCACAGATTAGAGATGCTTGTTCTTCTAAAGGACTTTTCCATCTCTACAAGATGTCATGATACACATATGTGCTGTGTATGATGGGGACATTACTCCATCAAAGAGGCTTCCAGAGCTTATACTAGGTATTAGGCTTTCTTCTAGAAGTGAAACCCCATGGGGATCAAAATCTAAATGCACATTTACTTCAGACTTACATTAATTAATTACTTTTCAGTGTCTTGTACTCTATCTAGATTTTTCAAGATTCAAGGCTGCTTAAAAATCAACTATTGTAGAGGTTAGTATTTTACTTTATATCATTATAATTTTAAATCTATCTTAATTTACTATGGTTAGATATTAATTCAGTAATGGAGCAAGAAAAAAGGTATTATTAAATCACTTCATTTAAATACAGTCAATGTGTTTAATCTTCAAGTTGTCTTTGAAGTTTATCATTTTTTGATACTTAATTTACTTTCATTTACAAAAGACTTAAAGTGTGATATATGTGATATTTTTGTTACTGCTGGTTGTGCTCTTGATGATCTCACAAGTTACTGTGTGATCCATATTATGTCTAGGTTCTCTTACAATAATCTAATAGTTAACTAATACATCAAGATCCATTTTGAGAGCTGGAGCGATGGCTTGGCGGTTATGGCACTTGCCTGGCATGCACTAATACATGAGTTCAAACGCCAGCACCACATAAACAATAATGTCTCGTAGCAATGAAAGCCACATAAAAACTAAATAAAAATTATTTCTCTCCTTCTGTCTCTCTCTCACTGTCTCTAAGAAAAAAAAAAAGAACCATTTTGAGCTACATTTTGTGTGTGGTGTGAGATAGGGCTCTGACACTGATATATGTTTGAAAATTTAGTTTCACATCTCCAAATTTGTTTTACATTTTCTAGACTTTTTTTTTTGGCCATTTGATTTCCATATGAATCTTAGGTTCAGCCTGTTAATCTCTGAACGATCTGGAATTTTGACAGAGATTGAAATGAAGATGTCATCTTAATGACATTAATATTCTACTACATGAATGTGGATATATTTTGCTCTTTATTTTTACATTTTTCAACAATGTTTTTTAGTACTCTCTTGTTGAGTACTCCTAGGAGTTTTATTCTATGGCTGTTATTGTAAATGGAATAGTTTTATTATTAATTTTTGGAACATTCATCACATTGGATAGAAGTAGTAAAGTTGTTTTATATATTAATTTAGTATTCTGAAAATTTGTTAGAATTTTTATTAGTTCTAATATTACTTTTATTAGATTCTTTGAAATGTCTACATATATCTTTTTTTTTTAAGAGTGGGAGAGTAGGAGAGAGAAAGACAGAATCAATTTTATTTAGTTTTTCATGTGGCCTTCTTTGCTCTGACACCTCATTGCATACATGGTGCTGGGGTTTGAACCCACCTCCTCGTGCATGCCAGGCAAGCACCGCAGCCACTGAGCTACCGCTCCAGTCCTTAAGATCATATCACCTAAAAGTAGAATTTTTTTCTTTCCTTTTTTCCTTCATAATCTGGGTACCCTTATTTCTTTTTCTTGCCTAATTGCCCAAGACTTTTGTTTTGCTTTTAAATAATGAAAGGGTGCTGGATTTTGCCAGTTGCTTTCCCTACATAGACCAAAAAGCTGATAAGGTTTCTGTAGTTTATTTAGTTATTATGGTACATTACATTAATTGATCTATAGTTATTAAATTTAATTTGTATTTTGGGGATGTACTTCATAATGGTATATAATCCTATAGGCAAATGTTAGATTTGTTTTGCAGTATTTTTCCAAACATTTCTGTCTGTACTCATAAGAGATCCTGATCTGTAGTTTTCTTTTGTTGCCTTTGCTTGGTTTGGCATCAAAATGACACTGCTTTAAAAAATAGTTTAGGAAGTGGTCTCCTACTTTCTAATCTTTGAAAATGTATTAAAATTGGAATCAATTTTTTGTTTTTATATTTTTAATGTTTGATACAACGCACCAGTAAAGTCATCTGTATCTGGGATTTCATCATATGAATTTTTTTAATTACCACTTTTACCTGTACTGGTCATAGATCTTCCCAACCCCAAATTTTCTATTTCTTCTGCAGTCAGTTTTGTCAGTTAATTTGTGGGTGTTCAGCTTTTATGATTGTCCTTCATAATCTTTATAAGATCAATAGTGATGTGCCCATTTTTATTCCTGATTACATTAATTTTGAATCTTTGCATCTTAGTAAGTCTGATTAAATGTTTACCAATTTTTCTGAGCTTTCTTTACAAAGAAACAATTTTTGGTTTTGGTAACATTTTTCTATTTTTGCCTTTAATTCTCTATTTACCTTATTTATGTTTTAATATTATTTCCTCTCTTTTGCTTGTTTTGATTTTAGTTTGTCCTTTTTTTCCTCTACTTTCCTAACATGGATATTTAGTTTAATATTTTGGGATCATTTATATTTTTAAATGTAGGCACACATTGTGATCCTAGAAGGGCAGTTCTTGACTGCTATTTCTGATCTATTAAATTCTGTTCCCAATCCTGACTGTTTTGGCTTTATTTCACTTTTTATCTATCAGTTATAAAAGTCCTCTTAGTTGCTCTACATTGAGATCTCCGTTATGTGTTAACACTGTTAGTTGTATATTTATCCACCCTCTGTCCCAAATAATGTCTGTTCTCACAGGGAGGATTGTAGGTCACTTTGTTCTAAGGCCTGCTTTTCCTCCTGGGTAGAGCTTTCCTTGCTGAACACATTCTCTAAGTGTGGACCACAGCTAACCCTGAAAGAAAGCTGTGATATGCTCTAAACTGGACTGTGTCAAGAGCAATCAGAGCAGAAACATGTGATGCACTAGAGAGCACTCCCCCACATCTTGAGCAGGCTCATCAGCACAAAGCTGATCCTTCACTAACATACAGTACTTAAAAACAATCTCTAGCCAAATACTCATCAAATAATAAATTAGGATCCACTTCAGTCATGCCTGATCATCTGACCCATAGAAATAGGGAGACAATAAATTTGTGTTGCTTGAAGCCATGCTTGAATTACATTTCTGGTAATTTGATATGCACTAATGGAAAAATCAATATACCCCATAATATACACCCACTGACTTTCTCCCAAATTACTGATCTAGTACTCTCAGAATGACAGTTATATTACTATCCCATTAGTATTATAACTGCAAACAAGTTTTTTTTTTTTAATCCTATGATCTCTCCCTTATCTTCACATCTGGGGACTCCCTCAGCTGAGAGTTACCTTCATGTAATGCAACCTACTGCATGTGTAGACATCTGTATTGCCTCATCATTTCAGCTCTCTGGTCCTGAGGACAGAAAACCTGACAAAATGGACTAACACTTACAGTGCTAGCTCCAGCTATGAATAATACAGTCCTGTCCCTGACACAAGAGTCCTGCATTTTCCATTGGGCTCCATGAGCTGTTGTAACAGAGTAATAAGTTAAATGAATGCAGTGAAAGGTAAACCCAATACAGTTCTTGGACTAATCCATGTTATGCACCAATTTCATTTGTATTGCTTATCAGTGCTTAATATTTATTGTACTATATTGTTGAATTTGCTTTGAACTATTTTGCTCCAAAATCTTTCCTTTTGAACTTACAGATGTTCTCTATTGCTTCTCTCATTTTATTGGGTTCATTTCTGATAATATCTTTATTTTCTAGCTCTTATTTTATTTACACTAACAATATATTTTATATCATTTTTTTTCTTTTTAAAGAGGAGGGAGAGAAAAAAGGAGGGGGGAGGGAGAGATAAAAAAGAGAAAAATAATTTTATTGATTTTGTCATCTGGCCTTTGTTTCTCTGACACTTAGTTGTACGTTTGGTGCAGGGGTCTGAACCTGGGTCCTCGCACAAGCCAAGAAAATACTCCACTGCTCCCATCCTATTTCATATCTTCTTAAGATGAATATTTATGTAAACATTTCTCAAATATTTTTTGTATTTGAAAATATATACTCATGGCTAAATATGTCCACCTAGCTTCATGACACATTCTTAGTCACTATGTATTCAAATATGCTCTTTTTCCTTCTTTCAGAACTGTCTTTAGAAAAAAAACAAATATTCTCATTACATCCTCTACAACTCTAAATACTTTATCATAGTTTCAACATTTCATTTCTCCGAGCTACATCCCAGAAGATTTTCTCAGATTATACAGTAATTACCTATGTTCAAATGTGTCAATTTTTCTGTTTAACACCCCCACTAATATTTTCAATTTTAGAAGAACTTGTCAGATCTTTTTTAAATTATGATTTTCATTACATATTTTCTTTTCAAAATAATTTGAATAAAGTTTTTTGAGACAGAGGGAGAGTGAGAGCAAGAGCAAGCAAGAAAGAAAAATTGAGAGAAAATGAGACTCAGACTTGGATTTTGTGAACAGCTTAGAGAGTATTTGCAATCATTTGCATGTGTTTGACCTCTTGTGTTAGTCTTAAAGTTTATCTTCTCCCAAGATTCCCAAGGCTAGTACCAAGAGTTAGGAGTTTGGTAGGTCCTTTGGTTATAAGGGCTCCCTCTCATGAATGGGATTAATGTTCTTAGAAGAGATCTATTATTAGAGCTTATTCAACCATTCACCATGTGAGGTGGATGCCAACAAGAAGGTGCCATCTACAAAGTGAAAGAGAAGCCCTCAGTAGATGTCAGAAGTGCTGGAAACTTGATCTTGGAATTCCCAGCCAACAGAACTCAGGAAAACAAACTTGTTGTTTATAAATTACTCAGTCTGAGGTGCTTGGTTATAGTATCCAGAATGGAGGAAGGCACCTTGTAATTCCAATAGTCCTAATTAAAATTTGCACTACTTTCAATGATATCACTAGATATCGAGGTTGGGAATTAGACAGAGGTTCATGAAAGGTTCGAGGAAGTCAATTCAGATGAAATTAATCTTTAATTTCTTTTAGAAGATCAGTATAACATGTTGATTGTAGTGGAATTGGTGAAAAGGGTTTCATTCCCAGGGTTCACTAAGTAGTCCTTTTGGCTATAAAGTTAGTATAGAAAGTTGTTGGGGTCTAACCTTCTGTCTGACCTCCACTCCGTTTCATCAGCTGCCCTGGAGCGATCTTGTTACTATTTGTATAAATTCCTTCAGGAGGGGCTGCTAGGTGCTAGGTCATGCTTTGTTATACAAAAGGTCAAACAGGGTGGGTCTGAATGTCTAGATTACAGAATGTTCCTAACTTTTGTCTGTCCTGAAATCTACATAACACCTGGCAACTCCCTTAGAAGGATTATTGATTCCTTGGCTGTATCCCCTCCTCCTCTATAAAAACCCATGTGCCTTAGTAATAAACGGATTCTGAGCTGCCATCAGCTACGTGTGGTTGACTAGTTTCTCCAGCTGGGAGGGAAGGGGTCCCTGGAGGAGGGGGTACCCGGGTTCCAGCCGTC
>PVKS010046197.1:0-13417 GCA_004027875.1 Aplodontia rufa
TAAAGGAAAAGAGGAAGGAAAGAAAGAAATTAGCTAGGTAATTTTGGAGTTAATGATGAAGGATACTTAAGAGAACTCATTTCAGATGGTTTCAGTATATTTGCCTTCAAATCCAAAATTAGATGATTGCTGCTCCAGGATTTATTGGAAGTAGGCGGGAGGGAGAAAGAGAAGGGGAGTGGAGGGAGGGAGGGAAATTGGGGGGAGGGAAAGAGAGAGGGGGAAAGGATCAATCTTAGTGACTCATTTCTCCCCTCCATAAATAATACCAAGCATCAACAGTGGGTGTTGCATTGATATTACTTGTTCAGTTTAGACTAATGTGGATAGATAAGAATTGGCTTTTTTTTTTTGTTTTTTTGTTTTGTTTTGTTTTTGTGTACTGGTGATTGAACCCAGCGTTGCCCTTTTTATTTTCTATTTTGAGACAGGGTCTAAGCTGTTAAGGTTGGCCTCAAACTTGTGTTTCTCCTGCCTCAGCCTCCCAGATTGCTGGGATTACAGGCGTGTGCCATCATGATCGACTGGCTTTGTTTTTAAAAATACCTTATTGAAAAATTAGCTATTTCATAAAAATCCTTTTGTTTTTTCCACATCAGACTGGTAATGTACTAACATTTTAATAAGGTTTAGAGGGAGGCACATCTTATACAACAGCATAAACACCCAATCCTCATGCTTATGAACTGAAAAGGATCTAAAAATCTTTTAAAGATAGACATAATATAACCAAAGTTTAAATAAAAAAATTATTGAGTTCTTTCCTTGAGTACTGTTATTTTTAGTGAATGTTGCATTGATTTTTAAATGTAATGATTATTAATAACTAATAACTCTGATGATTCAGTTTACTTTTTCTTTGCTGATGACCATATTTCAATAAAGCAAACTTATTCTACATTTAAAAAAATTGGGAAAGGAAGGTGAATACGACTGCTAGATGGCAGTTAGCATGACTTCGTAATGGCAGCTAGTCTGGTTGTATGATCTTCTCCAGAGAGCTGAATTCAATTACAATTGGACATTACACAAGGAAGAGCAGCAGATCTAGGTGCCAGGAGTATTAAGGGTATGATATTCATGGACCATGGCATCTAAACTGGATAAAGTGGGGGCTGGGGATTTAGCTCAGTGGCAGAGTGCTTGCCTAGTATGCACAAGTCCCCGAGTTCAGTCCTCAGCCCTGAAAAAAAATTTTGAATAAAGTGGGAAGTGGAAGCAAATGGGAACTGATGATAGTGAGAAAATGGTTAAGGCTAAGTAGACCAAGGGGGCTGGAAGCATAGGGGACAATGGTAGGAAGAAGAAACATGTCAAAATGCAAATTTGGAAGTCTGTAAAGTTTCTAGTGATAAGAAAGCCTAGAGCCAGGGACACACTTCTAGTTCTAGCCAATCAGGAGGCTGAGGTAGCAGGATCCCAAGTTCAAGGCCAATATGGGCAATTTAGCAAGACTCTGTCTCAAAATATAGTTTAAAAAGGGCTAGAGATGTAGTTCAGTGATAAAGAACCTCTGGGTTCAATTCCCTAACACGCACACACACACACACCCCAGAAGGTGATTGTGGGAGTAGGAATTAAGAGGAAGAAAATTTTGCTGGATATAAGTGGTATTGGGAAATGAGAGGTCTTAGGCACATTTAAAATCAGTTGTCACGAGAGAATTTATAGAGAAGAGAGTCCACAAGGGTAGCTCACCTGTGTAGACTGTGAAGTAACTAAAAAAAAAAAAATGATGGTGGGGAAGGGGCAGAGAGAAAATGTATGAGTCTGGAGCTATGTCACCAATGAACAGCAGAGATGATGATGAGGTGGTCAGCAAATGACAGATCAGCAAGGAAGGGAGAGTTACAGATGACTGGTGTGACCTTCAAAAGGGTATGTTTTTGTTAAGACAAAGTGGGAGAAATTGCACAGAAGAATCACTGGGTAGACAGAAGGAAACCACTCTACTAGCTGGCACTGAGGAATTTAAGGGTCTGAAATTACAAAGTGATTTTACTCTCTAATGAGAACAGTGTAATTCAGAGACAGATCTCACGCCTTCTTATATATGAATACATGAATAAGCTGAATTTAGTGGCAGCTGGGGATCAGTCTAAGTCTGAATAGTGCAGACTGATACTTTTGAGTATAGTGCTTGGATGGCATGGTAACAGGAAAAAACCATTGGCTAGGTATCAGAAGCCATGCATTCTGTCCTCAGCTCTGTGAGACACTGGAGTCTCAGTGTCTTCATCCATAAAAGGGAATAGCAATCTTCTCTGTCTATCCAATCCTGGCTATCTCACAGAGGTATGTGCAAGTGCTTTGAGATATTTTAGAGGTAGATAACCATAAAGCTATAGAACCAACATGAAGCTTACAGAACGATATTTCTCTAATTTCTTATCTTCTTTTATCATTTTCCTCCCACATTAACTACCCACCCCATTTTTCTTTAAAGCCGCTAAATTAGTGAGAGGGATATAATAACCATTTCATAAATCTCCATTTCTCTAGCCAAATATTTACTGAAAATAGTTTGTCATTCTTTGCTGCACTAATGTCTAAATAAAAAGCATCCAGTTTCTATTCCAAAGTATTTCCCTTCCTTCCTAGGTAATTTACCACATCATGAAGTAATAAACTAAAACATATCAAAAGATTTATGCAGTATCTTTTATTAGGCATAAGATACTTTCTAAATATCTTTTCAACTGATCTCATTTAATACTTCTATCAATCCTGTGAAGTGTATATTCTTTTAGTAATTACCAGAACATGTGGCTCCTTGGAAAAAATAGGGCAGATGGCTAGTAGTGGGTTTTTCCCATCACTCTTCTAGTGCTGAGAACCCTGTGACATCTATGAATCCATCACAGCTGGTTTGGAAACCACCTTTTGGGACTATAAATATTTTAAGGTATTTAACTGTTCAACATGCCTCTTCTCAATGAGCACTTATGTTGTGGTAGTCTGTGTGTGTTCTCTGAATGTTCGCAGCACTAACAAGAAACACCTTAGGATCATAAAGGTGCACGTTTGTTACTTTTACTGCTTCTGTGATTTGGATAGTTTTCCGGAATCCTTTGGAGGTGTAGTCAGCTTATGATTTTAGTACTGATTTACATCTTGTCTTTGACAGTATATTCATCTGGTTAAAGGCAGAGACTCACATGTTGGTATGTTAATCTTAAGTGTGCTTACTTTAAGAATGGAATTATCCTGCCTTGTATTTTTGGTATCATAGCCTTCCAGTAAACAGCGACGAGTGGTATTTCCTGATCCAGCAAACTCTGCCAGGTTTAGATCTGTAAAGCCCAGCTATGAAAAGAAAGAGAATTATATTAATAGAATATCTAGTAGGCTTCTAACACATTCTCTTTAAAATAAACATTTGGTTCATGCTCTAGACAAGTTTCCTCAAAATTTGGTCCTTTGCAATTTTTATCATTTTAACAATACCTATTCTGGACTAGAGCAGTGGAGCACTTGCCTTGCATACACGAGGACCTGGGTTCAAACCCCAACACCACATATACAACTATGTGCCGGAGAAACAAAGGCCAGATAAAAAACTAAATAAAATTGATTCTCTCTTTCTCTCACTCTAAAAAAACAAAAACAACTATTTTATTATTTGCTTTATATGTGCCCTTAAACTGGTTTGCTTTTTAATAAAAATGAATTAGTCTATTCTTGTCTTAAGCAACAGAATCTCTGATATCACAGATTTGATATGCTAAATATTTTTTCTGTATACATTAAAATAAATACATTACTGTTATAGCAAAACTAAAGCATATCAAACAAGTTAAATCATTGCAAGTAGCAGTGGCACTCACACTACACTGGGAAATACTAGCACAGCAATAATGACCATTTGCATATACTTATAGAATAATGATCAGAACCCCCTTTCTCTATTCTAGCTCTTGCTCTAAGTAATAGTTAATTACTGGCTGCTGATAATTGCAGGTTATCAAGTTCTCACTCTCCATGCAAGAAATAGGATGATTCAAGTGAACCACACACTTTCTTTGGTATAAGCCTCTTTTATTCTCCCATCTTTTACAACAGTTGTCTTGCTGACTGGCCTTAAGCCAAATTTCTTTATGGAAACTTTTCCCTCCCTTTCTTATAGTTTTGCCCCACACCTGCCCTCTCTGGTGCTATCCAGAAGTTCAGTTCGAACCTACTAATTTTTTTTTTTTTTGTTACTACCTAGATGTTATGATTGGGATATGAGGTATCCCCCAAAAGGATCATGTGTTGGGCAGGTAACACGATTGAATTATGGGAACTGTAGCTTCATCAGTAGATTAATCCATTTGTTGGATGGTCATCTGAATGGATTACTGGGAGGTAACTGTAAACAGGTGGGGCATGGCTGGAGGAAGGGGGTGGATTATATCTTGTCCCTAGATCTCCTTTCTCTCTGCTTCTTGGATGCCATGGGCTGGGCATCTTTCCTCTGTCATGCCCTTCTTCTTCCTCTTTTTTATGAGAGATGGAGAGAGGGAGAAGAAGGGGAGAGAGAGGAAGAAAGAGAGAAAGAGAGAATCAACTTTATTTTTCCATCTGGCCTTTGTTTCTCCCACACTTAGTTGTATATGTTGTGCTGTTCCAATCCAGGTCCTTGTGCATGCTTGGCTAGTGCTCCAACAGCTGAGCTATCACTCGAGCCCCTGCCCTTCTTTTTCTGTTACCAGGGATTGAACCCAGGGGCACTTAATCACTGAGCCATATCGCCAGCCCTTTTTATTTGGAGACAGTGTCTCACCAAGTTGCTTGAGGTCTCACTAAATTGCTGAGCCTGGCTTTGAAGCTGCGATCCTTCCTTGAGCTGCTAGGATTATAGGCAAGAACCACTGTGCCCAGCTTCCATGCCCTTCTGCCTCATCTAGGGCAATGGAGTTGGCCAGTAGTGGAATGAACTTCTGAAATCATGAGTCAAAATGAACTTTTCCTCCTCTTAGTTTTTTTTTTCTAGTTATTTTGGTCACAGTGAGGAAAAGCTGACTAACATACCAGGTTTGGTGCCCATTTCTTTTGCAGTTACCAAAGGTTGCTCTATAGTCTTTCCTCTAATGTTGCTCAACCTTAACTCAATTCTAAGAGGTAAAACGAAATCAATTCCACTATGTCATTATTTTTTTGAATACACTGCCCTACATGACTATGTGTATATAGTTTCTTATTAACAAAAACATGAACTTATAATTAAGCACATCTCTGAACATATAATAAAAGGCACTATATATTTCAAACACTGTTCAAATTGTTTGTTTTAAGGTTTTAAAACAGAGTGGCACATATGAATGGCATTCAAGATGAAATTTAACTAATTTAGTGGTACTGGGGGTTGAACCTAGGGGTGGTCTACTACTGAGCTACATCCCTAGTCCTGCTCTTATTTATTTTTAAATAGAGAAGGAGAGTGTGTGTATGTGAGAGAAAGAGAGAGAGAAAGAATTTTATTTATTCATGTGGCCTTTGTTTCTCCTACACAGTTGTATATGTGGCGCTGGGGTTTGAACCTGGGTCCTTGCACTTGCCAGGCAAGTGCTCCAACCACTGAGGAACTGCTCCAGCCCCCTACTTTAATTTTTATTTTGAGATGGGAACTCATAAAATTTCTGAGGCTGGCCTCAAGCTTGTAATCCTCCTGCCTTAGCCTAGATGGGATAACAGGCATGTGCCACTGCACATGGCTGAGATCAAGATTTTAATTGAAGATTAGAACATTATTTCAGTAGTTTTTAACTTGTACAAAAAGAATGAAGAGTAAAAACCTAGAGGACAAATGAAGGCCCAAATGCAGTCAGGCACATAATCAAGCTACAGGTAACATATACCTAATTTTTACATAGGTACTCTGGTCTTTCCTGGGGCCTTTTCAGGGCCAACAAATCAGCAGAAAAAGCCTGGGTTTATCCAGGACACAACAACATCCAATTGAGCATGTGAGGATGCATGAGGTTTACTTGACTGTGCGTTATCAACACACCCTACTTCACATATTACCCTTTCTCTTTAAACCTCCAATACCTCTTTCTTGTCCTCTCTGCTGATGATCTTACTTCCTATTTCACTTATAAAAGCAATCAAAAGAGCACTTAACTTTTACAAGCTTTTACTGCCAGCCACATCCACTCACCTACCTGCACCTGTGCCCTATATCTGCCTACCCACTTACAGCACTGAGATGAACTGGCTGAGATCCTGACACCAACTGCTCTCATTATTTCAGCAGTTCTTTATTTTCTCTGGCATTCTAAAACTTCCTTTCTCTATTGGGTCATTGCCATCCATACACAATTATGTTGAATTTTCTCTTCTCTCTACTTTGTGTGTGAGGGGTACTGGGGACTGAAGCCAGGGTCTCTCTACCACTGAACTACATCCCTATCCCTTTTTACTTTGAGATAGGATCTAAGTTGCTGAGGCTGATATCAAACTTCTGATTCTCTAGTTTTAGCCTCCTGCGTCTCTGGGATTTCAGGGTGAGCCACAGCACCTGGTTGGATTTTCTCCTGTTGTAATGAACAAAACAAAATCTCACCACCATACTAAAATCTCATCTCTCTCTAGAATATTGGATAATTTTTCTACCTCTACTCCCCACCCCATAAACAACCAACAAAATTCTTTGAAGGAAGTGTCTATGTGGTCTCTGATTCCTCTCTCCTTGTCATTCTCTCTGCTAGCCACAATGTCCTGTTCTTTGAAAAATACCAAAATCACCTCAAGACTTTTTATTCTTCTTATTCTTTTGTCTGGGATACTCTCACATGGTCTCTTAGCTTTCTCTTTCATTGTACTCATGTCAATGTTCAAATGTCATTTAAGGAGCCTTCCCTTACCATCCTAAAATATGCCCCTCTCTCCTTCCTCACCTTGAGGTTATCACCTACTACCCCTATCTGCCCCTTTTTTCTCCTTAGCCATTATAACATGTCCACACCTATTTCATACTTACTTTGTTGTCTTGTCCTCCCTCATTTCCATCGCCTCCCATGAGAATGTGAGTTCCATTAAGGGCAGGAATTTCTGTGTGTTTTGCTTACTTCTGTTTCTCTGTTACTTAGAATATTGCCAGGAATAATGTCTGGCATATGGCAGGCACTTAATAACATTTACTGAATGAAATATAATAGCTCACTGGCTTATCATTCCCAATAATAATACTAGCATTTTATTGTCACTAAATTAAAAAAAAACTGATCAGTCTGTTATTGACTACAGGTTTGTGTTTTCCCCAGTTCACATATTGAAACCCTAATTCTCAAAAAGATGGTATAAAGTGGTGTGGCCTTTGGGAGGTCATGAGGGTGGAGCCCTTTTGAATGGTTTATATTCATCCCTCCTTTTACTGGTGGGAATCAAACCCAGGGAGTTATACACGCAAACCATGAATTACCAGAGCTTCAGCCCCAGTTGTGATTTAATGTCCTTTTAAAAAGACAGGAAAGGGTTTTTTTCCTTTCCCTCTCCACTCTGGCTTGTGAGGACCTAAGCAGAAGCCAGTCATAAACTAGGGGGTGGGCTCTCCTCTGACACTGGATCCGACAGAATTTTTTTTTTTTTTTTTTTAGGTCACTCACTACCTCTGAACTACATTCCCAGTCCCTTTTTCAGCACCCCCCCTTGTGTGTGTGTGTATGTGTGTGTGTGTGTGTGTGAGAGAGAGAGAGAGAGAGAAATAGGGTTTTGCTAATTTGCCGAGGCTGGCCTTGAACTTACAATCCTCTTATGTCAGTCTACTGAGTCACTGCATTTGGTTCTGTCAGGATCTTAATTTTGGCCTTTTCAGCCTCCAGAAACATGAGCAATGAATGTCTATGAAGTCACCCAATCTATGGTAATCTGTTCTAGCAGCCCAAACTAAGAGTCTAGTCCCTATTAAAGAATTTAAAAGATGGAATATGTTGATGTGATATTTTAGGCTGAAGGTTACCAATAAATAGGGTCAACATTTATTGAGGACCATTTATGTCCCAGGCCCTGTTATAGACACAGGAAGATAGTAGAGAACAGGAAAATATTCTGCCTTCAAAGATTATATTCTAGTGAGGGACTAGAGGGTTCATATTTTCTTATGACTTTTTCTTTGGTTTCAGTGACATAACTGTCACATGAGAATGATACACACACATACAGACCAGCTGTATCTGTGGTAGGTATTAGTTTAGTCAGAAAATAGTTTTCAGCATTTAAACTTCAGGTAATGTTAGTAATTTGGGAACACAGATTTTTTTTATTCTCTTGGTGATGCTAGGGATCAAACCCAGGGCCTAGGCTTCCACTCTACTTCTCAGCTACATTCCCAGCCTTTATAAATCATTCTTACTCTTATAGTTTAATGTGGGAAAAGAAAACAAATTTCTATAATAGTCTGACAAGTGCTGTGATAGAGGAAGACACATCTACGAGAAAGAAGAAAAGTTCTCAGTGGAGAGGGATGACTAAGCCGAGTCAATGATACATGAGTTGACAGAATAAGAGGAGGGAGAAATACATTTGTTGTGGGGAAAACATCAAGTCACAAGGCGAAGAAACTAAAATATCATAAGATCCACCAGGAAGTTTATGATGGCATTGTGTCTCATAAGGATGCGTGATTGGGGAGGAACGAAAGTAGCAGAAATGATTTGCAAACCAAAATGGATCTTACATGCTAGGTTATAGAATTCTAAATTTCCTTTAGAGGCAAAGAACAGCTTGCTGAAGCACTAAAGGTAGGGAACTGATAATGATTATATTTTAATTTTAGAAAGATCACTCTGGCAGGGCTGGAGAGGTGGTTCAGTGGTATAGCACTTGCCTGGCATGCCCAAGGACCCAGGTTTAAATTCCAGCACCACATACACAACTAAGTCTCAGAAAAACAAAAACCAGATGAAAAAATAAATAAAAACGGACTCTTTCTCTCTCTTTTCTTTTTTTCAGGGCTGAGGACTGAACTCAGGGCCTTGCGCATACTAGGCAAGCGCTCTGCCACTGAGCTAAATCCCCAATCCCTCTTTTTCTCTTAAAAGAAGAAAGAAAGAAAGATAGATAGATAGATTACTCTGGCAATACTATGGAGGATGTAAGAAGACAACAAACAGAAGCAAAGAAACCAGACAGGAGGCCAATACAGGTTGCAAACAAGAAACAATGAAAGCATAAACCTAAGGCAGTAGTCTTGGGACTACAGAGGGAATAGTGTCAAGAGCTTTATAGAAGGAAAAAAATCAAGAGGATTTATCAGGCATAACGGACCTTATTTGCCTGTCCAAAATTCAGGTGTCCACTCTCCTGAGTTCACCCATGTGCACAAGGAAGGTAAGCCAGCCCTAGCTCATTGCTAAACTGTGGTTAGTCTAAGACAACTATGGCAATCTATTTCTGTGGCCCCAGATGGCACAGGGGGTGAATATGTGACCCTGTTCTGGCCAGTTAAAAGTATGGGGAAATCCTCCCAGGGCTGTGTAGGGAAAGTTTTCTCACTCCAAAGAAGTAATACATGGAGAAACAGTTGGATTTTGTTATAAGTGAATGTGCTAAAACTAGAACAGCCAGACACATAGTGTTCAGGAGAAGAGCTAGCCAAGAACAAAGTCATCACAGAGAGAATGGGATAATGGAGAGAAAAATATAGGGTCTTGATGGTGTTCTTCAATCAGGGGATTAACCAATCCTGGAGCAGCTCTATCTCACATGTTTGTTTTGTGAGATTATAACAATCTCTAGTTGAGAAGGGTTTTCTGTTACTTGTAGGAAAGAATATCCTAGCTGACACTGCAAACAACTAGTTTTAGGGAGTCATGTAGATTTGGTGATTAAAATTATGGTTCAGAGCTGGGCACAGTGATGCATGCCTATAATCCCAAATACTCAGGAGACTGAAGTACGAAGATTGCAAGTGTGAAGCCAGTCACAGCAACTTAGCGAGATCCATTTTCAAAATAAAAAAATAAAAAGGGCTGGGAATGTAGTTCAGAGGTACAGCACCACTGGAATTTCCCCCCAGTACTGGGAGAAAAAATAGTGTCCAGCTTCTTTGCTCATATGACTGGAACGATGAAGATATCACAGACTGGAAATAAAAGGAGTGTGTCCATTTTTTTACTCATTCCTTCTATTTAGCAAAAAAGTGAGCACACTCATTAGTAATTTCACGTAGCTAGTAAAAGCTTCAGAGGGCAGTAGTGATGTATAAGTTGGCCTTATGCATCTGTAGATTTTGCATCTGTGGATTCAACCAATCACAGATGAAAAATCTTTTTAGAAATTGTGTTTATACTAAACAAATACAGACTTTTTTCTGGTCATTATTTCCTGAACAATACTATCAAATAACAACATTATACACAACATTCACATTGTATTAGTTATTATAAGGAATCTACACATGATTTAAAGTATATGGGAGGGTGTGTGTAGGTTATAGGCAAATACTATATCATTTTATTTACTTTTATTTTGAGACAGAATGTTGCTAAATTACTTAGGGCCTTGCTAAGTTGCTTGAATCTAGCCTTGAAGTTGCAATTTTCCTACCTCAGGATCCTGAGTAAATATGTCCCTTTATATAATGGATTTGAACATGTTTAAATTTTTGTATTCTGGGGAAGAAGAGTATCTTGGAATTAATCCTCTGAAAACACCAAAAGATGCATGTGTACAGACTAAGAGAACACAGAAGAGGATCATCTTTCAGTAGGGAGAGGTGGACCTGGGAATACCACTCAGGTGAGACTGTTTGAATCATCAGTAAGGCAGAGCTTTAGGAAAAGTGGAGATCATTCTCTAAAAGGGAAGCTAAAGTTAAAAAATAACATCCCTAATAAGAATTTAGAAACAATATGCCTATAATTAATTGCTGGATCCAACTGTTCAAAGTCTAAACTGCTTTACTCAAAACGAGTGAAGAGTGAACAATAATTAGAATTTTTAAATGTAAAGATAGCATGGATTAAAGTTCAAAGACCAAGAGTTAAAGAACATCCACTTACCTTTGCATAAGCCTTTCCACCTTTTAATTCCTGTCAAAGATAGAAAGAACTATAAGGACATCATATAATTAAGGGTTTAAATTAAATATATGTCAAATAATGCTAAAGTAGACATTGATATGATAGCAAATACCAAAACAGTAAAAATCTGATGATCTTAAATCCAACTATTTGGACCCTTCATAACACTCCCAATGACTAGAATGTTTACTTAACACGTAATTTTATTATTTTAAAAACTATTATTATTATTTTTGAGATGGGGTCTCATTGTTTTGACCAGGCTGGCTTTGAACTCCTGAGCTCAAGCAATCCTCCTGGGTCCTGAGTAGCTGAGACTAAAGGCATAAGCCACAGACATGCCTCTAGCATAAAACTTTAATTAGAAGACAAATGGTGAGAAGATAAGCTAGGATTTTATTTATATGCTGAAGAAGAATTTGCCAAAAAGTACTCTGGGCTCACTGCAAAAGTCTGAGAAGGATTAAATTAATTACTCAGTTAAGCATACTAATATATTATAGAAAGATTTATACAACTAAAGTCAAAAACTCACCACAGAGACAACCTTGCTATCAATTTTTATCAAGTATTTCAAAGATGTTCTGTGCATATAAAAGTATACAGATAGTATAATATAAAAATCTTATCTAAGGTGAACAAGACCAACAAAAGTAGAAAAATACATAGATGTCTTAATATTTTATTTGAATTTGTATATAAAACTTCTTTAATTTGCCAAATGTTTGTATTATGGACACTGAAGCTGCAAGAATTAAGTTTAAAACTTAATTCTTAACAATTTCTATTACATGGTACATTCTGTTTTTGCATTTGTCTTTATGAATAGAGCCAAATTCTCTGTTATGGTTTAGACATAAGGTATCCCCCCAACTCATGTAAGACAGCACAAGTTTTCTCCAGAGGTGAAATGATTAGATTATGATAGGCATGACCCAATTGGTGGATTAATCCACTAGTATGGACTAACTGGGCAGTAACTGTAGGCAAGTAAGGAATGGCTAGAGGAGGTAGGTCACTGGGAGTGTGCCTTTGGGATTTATATGTTGTGCTTGGTGAGCAGAGCTCTCTTGGCTTGCTGGTTGTCACATCCTGAGCTGCTTTCCTCTGCCATGTCCTTCTGCCATGATGTTCTGACTCCCATTGTGCCCAGAGCTATGAAGTCAGCCCACCATGGACTAAACCTCTGAAACTGTGAGCCAAAATAAACTTTTCCTCCTTTAAGTTGTTCTTGTCAGGTCTTTAGTCAGCTTTCTGACTAAAACATTTTTCCTCCCGTACCCACTTATAAAAAAGTGCTGAATGAAGTCGTCTCTTATTTTTCATTCATAAGCACACTATCTTTCATTTCTAACTGTATGTGCGCATACGTGTGTGTGATGTGTGTGTTACTGGGGACTAAACCCAGGGCCTGTACACTGAATTATATCCTGAGGCCCATATTCCCTTTTCTTTTAGCCCAGAATCTTTTAAAAAAATTTTTATTTTGAGACAGGGTCTTGCTAAGTTGCCCAGGTTGGCCTCAAACTTGTGGTCCTCCTGCCTCAGCCTCCCATGTTGCTGGGATTACAGGGATGTGCCATCATGCCTGGCAAATCCTACATTTTTAGTTGGACATCTGGCTACCCAAAACAATGACCTTCTCTGTGTTATGCTATGCTAAAAATAAATGTTTCTCTTCTGAACTCTTAAAACCACCTACTGTTCTCTGTAATTCCTCCACAGCAGAAGTGATCTTACAAAAGATTGAGTCTTTCCTTATTAAAATCTTCCAATGGACTCTAATTATGATTAGAATAAATTCTTAACTCTTTACTATGGCCTTCAAAGTCCTATCTGATCTAGTACATCCAACCTCATCACCAAGAACCTTCCCTTTCTATTTCCCGAGCTCTAGCCAGGCTAGTCTTCTGTCATTAAACATGACAGATTTGTTGTTTGTACTGCATGTGGTTCACAGTAGTTTTGAACCTGTGGTTTGATAGATACCTTCATCAGTCTGGAAGATTCTTAGCCATAATCTCTTCCCTCTTCTAGGGCTTCAATTACATAAATGCTAAACCTTTATACTGTTTTCTACACCTTACACTCTTTTCTGCACATTATATCCTTTTTCCCCCCTGTGATTGTTCCGAATATTTTCTCTCATTGTATTTTCCAAATTATCAAGGCTCTCTTCAGTTGTGGTAAACCTCCTGTTAAAGTCATTTTCTGAAAATTTTTCATCTACTAAGCTTTAAATTTTAATGTATTTTTCAGTTCTAAACATTTTTTTTCTTTTTCTTTTTTTAATTTTTTTTTATTTTGAGCAACCTTACAAGATTTTAACAAAATAATATAAAATGTGTATAAAATATGTATACATTCTGGATATTGCAATTATCCCCAGGAGTGCCCCCCCAATTACCCTC